>CALNHX010002001.1:0-31039 GCA_940337035.1 Agriotes lineatus | reverse complement strand
TGTAATTATTGATACTCCACATCTGACTGTATTCATTACATAATGCTTTAATTATTTCAAAAACACTTTACCTGTAACGCAAGAAGCAACTAGAATAACTTTACAACTTCACTTCCAGTTCGAAATTGTAGTTTTATAACTTCACTTCACTTTTAGCACATGTACTAAAAGTAAACAGCTGATTTCTTTAACCACGGTAAACTATAAAACGTCACTTTTAGTGAAACAAGCTAGCGCTAAAAGGCCTACTTTTAGTAGTGGTCGTATATAAAATATTTTATAACACTTTCGTCAGTTATTAACAAAATAATCCTTGCCACTTAATGAAAAATAATAATAATAATAATAATAATAAGGGGATTCTCTTAGTCCCATGTGGTTTTGTCTTGCGATTAACCCATTGTCTAAATTACTTAATACTCCTGACAATGGCTATAAACTAGATTCGAAAAATCAGTCGTCCTGTATTTCACATCTATTATATATGGATGATTTAAAACTCTACGCAAAATCGTCAAAACAACTAAAACTATCGATGGATATAATAAAATCATTTAGCGAGGCAATAAAAATGTCTTTCGGATTAGATAAGTGAGCAAAACTACATATCCATAATGGAATCCTGAATAAATCTGAAATCGATGACACCTACCTTGACATTCGTAATTTAGATGCAGATGAGCTGTACAAATATCTTGGCATAAAACAAAACCACATGATTGACCATACGTTCTTGAAAGAAGAACTAAAAGTGAAATACCAAAAAAGACTGGTAAAAATATTAAATACAAAATTAACATCAAAAAACGTTTTTCACGCTATTAATACCTGGGCGGTTCCTGTACTAACTTACTCTTTCGGAATATTAAAATGGAGTAATACTGATCTAGACAATATTGATAGGCTCACTAGAAGAATGCTAACAAAGTTTCGTTATTTACATCCAAAATCTGCCGTAGAAAGACTGTATCTACCGAGAAAAGAGGGCGGCCGTGGTCTTATTAATATATATAATCTATGTAAGTCGCAAGAACTGAAACTACGCACTTACTTCATAAATACGCCAGATGACTTTCTCAGAAGCATTGTGCAAGCTGATGTATCTTTAACATGTTTGAAACTCGGAGATCGCGATCATTCTATTAGTCTTCGAACCAACACCTTGCAATCTTGGAGAGAGAAAATCCTGCACAGTAAATATCCAAAGCATCTGGATTCGCGTGAAATTAGTAAAATCGAATCTACCATGTGGCTTAGCAGAGGACAACTTTCCTCAGAAACAGAGGGATTTATTATGGCGATCCAGGACAAAGTTATAAGAACTAAAAACTACGAGCGGCACATCTTGAAATTTAACACCATAGACAAATGCCGCAAATGTGACTTGCCTGGGAATCAATCGAACATATTACAGCTGGATACCCAGAAATGTCCAACACTGCTTACTTAGGACGACATAATCAAGTGGCAAAAATTATTCATAGAGAAATCGCTCTAAAACGCCACCTACTAATGGATGCGCCGCCGTATTATAAATACTCACCATCTGCCGTGCTAGAGAGCCGAGACACGCTTCTGTATTGGGACAGACCAATCATAACAGATAAGACTGTGGACTACAACCGACCTGACATTCTCTTAATAGATAAGATTAAGAAAACAGCGGTTATAATTGACATCGCTGTACCTCTGACGCATAATGTCACAAAAACTGAACGGGAAAAGGTGACAAAATACGAAAACTTGGCATTAGAAATTAAGCGAATTTGGGAATTCACCACAGTCACAATAGTACCCCTTGTGGTGTCAGTCGAAGGAGTATCTAACCACTTTATAAAAAACTTAAATAAATTAAATCTACCTGACAATTTAAAGCATAATATCCTAAAGGCTACTATTCTGCAAACGTGCCATATTGTCAGAAAATTTTTTACCCCTCTGGGCTAGACTGAATTGTCTTTTCAGAAGGAGGAAAGTCCGATAGTGTAAACTATCTTGGAATACAAAACATTGAAAATAATAATAATAATATTTATTATACCTCTGGTAGTATAAAAGGTAGGGTTCATCTACACGACAATTCTCAACCCTACCCACACAATCACGTACATATACTACACTAGAACTACATTTATATAAGAAAAATTGACAATATCACATTCAGATAAGCAAAACAAAGAACAGTATACAATATAAAATAAAATATGCGATATGGCACAACAAAATAGGTAATCTAATCACAATTTAGACTTAACCATTTTTTTAAATTTTTCTACAGCGATTTCTTTAGTTACTGCATATTTATTCAGGATCTTTGGTGCAACATAAGAGAATCCACACTCAAATGTTTTTGTATTATGCTGAGGTATGTCCAGTTTATATTGGTAGCGTGTATCTCGTTAATGAATTTCACTTCGATGTTTTAGCCTTTGATACAGATATTCTGGTTTCTTTGATATAAAAACACTATACACGAAGCACGCAAGGTGAAGTTCTCTCCTCTCACTCATCCTCAACCAACCTATGTGTTTAATGTGTTGACTGGTAGATTCTCGCCGTGTTAATCGCAGGCAATAGCGGGCACACGCGTTTTGCACTCTTTGTATCCTAGCTTTGTTTCTTTCAGCCAGGAACAGGAACAGTCACAATAATTAAACACAGACAGTACTAATGAGTCTGTAAAAGTAATTTTAGCTTCAGCGGGCAACATATCTTTATGCTGATACAATTGTTTAAGTTTTATAAAAGCACTTTGGAATTTAATTTTTACGTGTTCTTCAAATGAGAGCTGTTCATCCATTCGTAGACCTAGATTATTAACACAAGTTGAGTACGGTACAGCAACATTTTTTATTATGATATTTCCACTTTTTTTTACATGCGCTACAGAAAGTTTGGACCCAAATACTATTATATATATATACCGTGCGTCCACGAGACTACGCACCATGGCGCTGGAGTGATGCTAGTTTATTTTAAAGATCTACTCTTTCGGTGACAATTGATGGTCAAACGGTTGCTAAGCATTGACCATTAAAATTGCGCCTTCTGAAATGATCGAACGTTTTTGAATGGTCTTGGTTATACAACGTATGAATAATATGTGGGTGGCACTGTAAGTCTATGTCAAATTCGAGGTTATCAGGTTAGGTTTTGCGTCAATCTGTGTCAAAACTGACGCAAAACCTAACCTGCTAAAGTAGCATTTCACACCATATGTCAAATTGAATACGACTTAATCGTTTATTGCCATAGAAAAATAAATATAATAGGGTTTGTTATTAAGATGTTTCGTAAAAGCAAGAGCTGATATTTGGGATAAATTAACGTTGCTCTGATTACATGGTGCGAAACCCTGTGGACACACGGTATATATAGGCCCGACACTCCGACTCAGAGTATAGGCCGCTCTTTGCATGAGCTCTTCTGATCCTTTATTCTTGCGGAGGATCAGCCCGCATGTTCCTTTTTCTATGTGTTCCTCTTTACAGATTGTTGTGCGTCTTAGCTTGATTTGTTTTCTTATTCCACTCATTTCTATCCGCGATCAGCCCTCTCCAGTTATCAATTCTCATAGCTTTAATGTCCTCGGTCACTTGATCTTGCCATCTTGACTTCGGTCTTCCTCTCGGTCTGGTTTCCGTGGGCTTCCAGTCTGATATTTTCCTTATAGTGGAATTGGGGTCTCTTCTCTGAATATGCCCGAACCATTTTAATCTTTGTGCTTTCATTATTTTAACAATATCTTCTCCCTCCATGAGATCTCTAATTTCATAATTCATAAGTGGTGCGTATTCTCCTTGTATTTTCTTAGGTCCGAATATCTTTCTTAATATTTTTCTTTCTAATACTCGTAGCTTTTCACAGTCTCTTTCAGTAATGCACATGGTTTCTGCTCCGTATGTTATAACTGGCCTAATTGCTGCTTTGTAGATTTTTATCTTGGTACTTCTTCTGATGTGCTTGTTCTTTAGTAGTTTATAGTACTTCCAGTATGCTCTGTTTCCTGCTTTCACTCTTTCATTTATCTCTGAGCTTTTGTTATTTTTATCGCTTACTGTCACTCCTAAGTATTTGAAATATTCCACTCTCTGTAGCTTGTAGTCGTTTATCTTCAGTTCTGTAGTGTTGTGCTGGTTTCTTGAACATATGAAGTATTTTGTTTTTTCTGTGTTAATGTTCAGACCTCTTTTTTCGGCTTCTCTTGCTAGTTTTTGAAATGTGTGTTCCAGGGTTTGCTTGTCTCTTGCTATCAATACAAGATCGTCTGCATATCCAATAACTTGGGCTAAGCTTCGGGTGATTGACTTGTCTAGTTCTGATTCCTTTATCGCCGCATCTAAGGCAATATTAAATAGGGTTGTAGACAGACTATCTCCCTGTCTTACTCCTACATTTATGTTGATATATTCTGTGTCCCCGTTTTTTGTCGTTACTTTTGCCATTGATTTTTCCATTGTGATTTTAGTTAACCTCGTAAATTTTGCCGGTATGCCCATATTTTTCATTTCTGTTATAAGTTGGTGTCGGTCTACACTATCGAATGCATGTTTGAAATCTATAAAGACCATGTGCAGTTCAATGTCGTATTCATATCCTTTCTCTATAATTTGTGTCAGCATATGAATTGCGTCGATCGTTGATTTCCCTTTTCTGTATCCTTGTTGATATTGTCTTAGTCCCTTCTCTGTGTATTTAGTCAGTCTGTTTCTTACTATTGTTGTTAGTATTTTGTACGTTGTGTTTAGCAGTATAATGGGCCTGTAGTTATGGCATTTTGTGGGGTCTCCTTTTTGAAAATTGTTATTATTAAACCGTTTCTCCAATCTGTCGGTAGCCTCTCTTCTCTCCATATATCTGTTATTAACTTATATATCCTTTTTTGTAGTACTTCTCCGCCACTTTTAATTAGTTCATAATTGATTTCGTCTGGCCCTGCTGCTTTATTTAATTTTAGTTGTTTTACTACTTCCATAAACTCTTCGTATGTCGGTACTTCTTCCTCAGTGTCTCTATCGTCACTTATCTCTTCATATTCTTTTATTTCCATAGTACTGTTGTATAACTTTGAGAAGTGTTTCTTCCAATTGCTTTTCTCAATTTTGGGTGTGGTTCTTTTTTTACTAAGCTGTTCTTTAATATGTTGAAAGAGTTTGCTGTTGTCCTTATTATTTTCTTCCAGCGTCTGCATCTGCTCGTCGATCCAGGCTGATTTTTTCTTTGTGTACAGCTTCGTAGCTTCTTGTTTTATTCTTTTGTATTTATCTCTCTCCTCCTCGCGTTGTGTTTGTAGCCATTTTTGTCTTGCGTTCATTTTTTCTTTGCTTCTGCTTTGGCATTCTTCATCGAACCACTCCTTTGGTTTGCTGTTTTCCATAGGTCCTAATATTCTTTCTGCTGCTTCTAGTATCACCGTCTTTATATTGTTCCATTCTGTCTCTACCTCAGTCTCTGCTTGTCTTTTACACAGACAGTACTAATGAGTCTGTAAAAGTAATTTTAGCTTCAGCGGGCAACATATCTTTATGCTGATACAATTGTTTAAGTTTTATAAAAGCACTTTGGAATTTAATTTTTATGTGTTCTTCAAATGAGAGCTGTTCATCCATTCGTAGACCTAGATTATTAACACAAGTTAAGTACGGTACAGCAACATTTTTTATTATGATATTTCCACTTTTTTTTACATGCGCTACAGAAAGTTTTGACCCAAATACTATTACTTGCGTTTTATTTGGATTTACAGATAGTCCATTATCCTGACACCAATTCACGATGTTATCGACATCTAGATTAATAGAATTGATAGCTGATCCTACATCTTTTGGGTCGATAAAATATAAGTACTGCATATCATCCGCATACATGTATATTGTACCATTCTTGATTACGGCTGGAACATCTGCAGTAAATATGTTAAACAAAACTGGCCCCAATATGGATCCTTGTGGAACTCCTGACTTCACAGCTACTTTACTTGACTGTAGATTAAGATTTTGGGTACTTACTCGGGTTGAGCTACTCTTCTGGTTTAAATAACTGGTGAACCATTTTAGTGTGGCGTTTCTGACACCATAATATTGTAACTTGGATAGCAAGAGCTCAAAGTTAACTATATCAAATGCTTTCGACATGTCGACTAACACCAGTAGTGTTGCTTTACCCGTATCTCTTGCTTTTACAATATCATCCACAATAGAGGCTAATGCTGTTGCTGTACTGTATCCTTTGCGAAAACCTGATTGGTTGGTTGGCAGCACGTTGTGATGTTAAAGATGTTCGGTTAACTGTGCATTTACAACTTTTTCTAAAAGTTTTGATTGTACTGGAAGTATGGATATTGGCCTCAGGTCTTTTAATTCCCTAGGTTTATTAGTTTTTGGAATCGGTTGTATTATGGCTGTTTTCCACATAATTGGTACGACGCCAATTTCGAGTGATGTGTTTATTATGTGTGTCAGTGGCAGTAAGCAGTATGGTATCAACAAAAGTAACATTCTCATGGATATTCCATCTATTCCTACGGCTTTAGATTTTATACTGTACATAATTCGTTTTATTTCTTCTGGTGTGGCCATTCTAAATTCGAAGTTAGCACAATATGTATCATATTTATATTTATTTATTTTATTTTTGTCAATAGCTACCTGTGGTATCGATGTTTGAAAAAAATTGCTAATTTTGTCTGGATTTGCTAGGGATTCCGGAATCTTCTTATTTTCTTGAGTCCAAAGACCCAATTTTTTAGCTTCGTCCCATATGTCACTTTGATTTCTTCCTTGTAATTTGCTGTTATAATATGCTTCTTTCTCCCTCTGCATTGCTTGCCGAACATCTCTTCTCATTTCATTATAAAATTGTCTAGACTCATTTGTTTTTCTCTTAAGGTATTCTTCCTTTGATTTATCTCGTTCTTTCATTAAACATTTAATAGCAAAAGTTATATAGGGTAAGTTTTTCCGCTTGGGGTTAATTTTTATAGGCCTTAAGGGTGCATGCTTGTCATATAACGTGAGTATAATTCTATTGAAAATGTCTACCTTTTCATCGATAGATTCACTGCTGTATATATCAGTCCAATTCGCTTTTTCTGCATCATTATATAGTTTCTCGATATCTATTTTGTAGTAAGACCTAACCTTTTTTATTTCAAGCTCTGATGTTGCCTTTTCTACACAAAGTTTACAGAATACCGAGCTGTGATCAATTTTCAGCTCTGAGAACTCTTTACTTCCTGATGTAGTAACTCTATCCCTACAATTGGTAATAATTAGATCAATGAGGGAACTGGAGTGTTCGGTGATACGAGTCGGTTCAGTTATTAGTTGTTCTAATTTGAACATCTCAAGTATTTTTTTTAAACGCTTAGAAACGAAAGTTTCTATCAGCATATCTATACTGAGGTCCCCCATGCAGGTTAAGTGGTCAGACTTTGGTATTAGTTCAAGAAACATTTCTTCAATTCTCCATCTGATAAATATGTTTTCCCTCTTTTTTCCTAAAAAAAATTAAAAGCGTAAAATTAATTAAAAGAATTATTTTAAATATAAAGCAATGAGTTTACGCAAAAGAAAACATTAGGTGCTCACGGCTTAAGTTCTTTGCATGTTTTATCAAAATCAGCTGGACAGTTGAATACCAGTCTTCTATTGTTGTGGAATGCGATTACTTTTCCATCTTGGGTCCAGATCTTGCAATATCCAAATTTAGCAATCACGTTTTGAAGCAGATCCATCCTTAATTTAGTTAAATCTTCGCGTATAATAATTTTTGTGGATATCAAAATCTTCTTATTACTATAAACTGCATGTCTGGATTCATAATTAGAAAACTTCACAATAATTGATTTAGGTTTATTTGCACTTGCTGCCTGCAGCTGCGAATTTTTGCCAGTGATTCTATGGCTAGTGATGCAACCAAAAAAAAAAAACGTAATTTGTTTGGAAAAACAAAAAACAGATATTTTTATATAAAAATAATATATTTCGTAGGTAAAGTGAATTATAGAATTTATAATAACAAAAAAAAGCAAATATTTCTAAAGAAAAATAGAAAAATAGCCAAAGTGGATATACAGGGTGTTTGGGAAGTCGACGGAAAAATTTCTAGGGGGGATCCTTGGCCCAAAATATGATGATTTAACTCAACTTTCCTATATACAAAGTTACTTAGTTTAGCCGCTAGAGGGCTTTAAAGAAGATTAGATTTTTTTAATTTTTTCAAATAAGTCGAAAAATCTTTGATGGATTTTATTCATTTTTTGGCCATGCGTTTTTACCAGTAAACTTTTTGTGGAATAAACCCTAATTTCGAAAATTAATAGGGTGTTTAAAAACTTTATCACAATTAATTATCCATTCATATTTTTTTAACCCCCTGTATAATCACTACCAATTTTTTTTCTGGATAGTTACTATAATTTAGAAGCTATTCAGTCTCTTAAAAAATTTTAGTTGGGTAAACGGTTTAGCCACAAAAAAAAATTTCTAAATCCCTACAAGCCTGAATCAGTAATTTTAACTTAATACTAGGCTTGTAGGAATTTAGAAAAAATTTTTTTGTGGCTAAACCGTTTACCCAACAAAATTTTTTTAAGAGAGTGAATAGCTTCTAAATTAAAGTAACTATCCAGAAAAAAAATTGGTAGTGATTATACAAGGGGTTAAAACATTTAAAAAAGCTAGTCGCTTTAAATAATTGGGGACCTGAGTTAGAAAGGAATAATGGGTAATAATTGTGGTTAAAATAGGCCATTGGCCTATAATAAGAGGAAGAAGAAGAATGTGGTTGTCTAATGCATGATGCTCACCACATCACCACGTGTTATGAATTTGACAGGCGACAGCTAGGTGTGAGAGCGAGGATATGGAAGCTCTGACCTTCCGTCTTGCAGGCCAAGCTCCTTCATGGGGTGTTAGTGCCTCACCATTATTATTATTAATAATCTTTAAAGCCCTCTAGCGGCTAAACTAAGCAACTTTGTATATAGGTAAGTTGAGTTAAATCATCATATCTTGGGCCAAGGATTCACCCCTTGAAATTTTTCCGTAGACTTCCCTAACACCCTGTAGAAATTATAATAATGCAGAAATTACTCGCTAACAGACATGGCTGACTCCTCAACTGACTCGGAGTCAGCATCCATGCAGTTTACGTCGCCCATGTCACTGTCTGATGACCCTGATGAATCGCTAACGTAACTTGATTCGTCAATCAGGTCGACAGTTTCAGAGCTGGGTCCAGCTTAAAGCAACATCCAATAGTAGGGGGGAGCGGGGGTGCTCTCATAGACACATGCATATGATTTGCTATTCTGTGAGTAATACGTAATACGAGTAGGCAGTAGATATAAAATGTTACTGTTATTTATTAAACATTTGTCTAGTCTGTGCTGTAGTTTTCTTGAACTTTAAAGTGCATGTAAAACCAAAATAAGTTTAAACTTTGTCGTTTGCTTACATGCCGCCAACCATATCTACCAAAACGTGCCGCCAATTACAAAAATGAATAAAAAACAAAAAAAAACCGTTTTTTTCTGGTTTTTTTCTAGGTTTCTTATTCGATTTAAAAAAAAGCGTTTTTTTACATCACTATCTATGGCATCTATCAATCTGATTTGAGTTAATGTTTAATTTCATATTATTATTGAACAGATCCATAATTTTATTTTTTACATTTTCCCTTGTTCTTATGGAATTCTGTAGATACGTAGACAATTACGTCATTCTCTCATTGCTGTAATGTAAATCATGTCACCTTATTTACGGTGGTTTTCGATAGCAGTTACCAGACTATCTCTACCAAGTGATTTTGGCTTTTTTGCCACTTATGTTTTCTCATATTTCAAGCAGTTATTTAAAATCGTCTCACTTTGTGCAAGCAAATTTATTATTTTCAAAAAATTACCATGATCACTTCATCTAGGTACTTGACACAATACATGCATATTTTCCATATATGTAGGTACCAATATTTTTAAACTAGGGGCCAGCAGAGGCCTCCCTGCCCCCTATCCAGTCCGCCCCTGGTGAAACTTACAAAAATTACTACTACGGGAAAAACAGATTTAGCTTCAATTTTAAAATAAGTTTCATTAATTTGTATAACTGAACAGAAATTTGCGATTTGTACTCATATGTATTTTCGATCTGTTTATTGCATTTTTCCTGAAAATATAAAAGGCAATCTCCCACATAGAAACATGAAAACTACGTGTTCCGATCCACTTGTATATGTAAATTAATTATGCTAATTCATAGGTGTTAACTCCATTTTGATGTAGGTACTGAAATAAATTAAGAAAGATAGACATTGATACTTGACGTAGGTATTAAAAATGATGACTAAAAATGTAGGTAATTATATCATTAGTATCTGGCAAATAAAAGTAATCTCCGCTGTTTATTGCTGTTATTATTTTGCATATCTCTCCGAGTCTCCGATAAATTATAGTGTTTGAAACTGGTGCAACAAGATGCTGCCTCACGGGCAAAACAAATGAACAGCCCGAAAAAGTGATAATAATTGATGACAAATTAATACGCGTGCGGCTGTGTGCAATAAAGGAACGAACTAATTAAGTCCAAACGTCAGAGTAATTGTGCTGTAAAGAATTTAACTGCATAAAGCGTTTATGCAATTTTTTCCTAATGGCTAATAAAATTCCTAAGGAATATTGGTAAGCAGCTAGAACCTTCAAAACAAGCGATTTTGATCCAACAAAATAAAAAAATCCACCAATGAAATTCAATGTCAACATGCGAAAGAGGGGGGCGGGGAACAGCTGACAATCTAACTAAACACAGCGCGGACATCTTGCATTTTGCAGTGCTTCATCATAATTTCGTGCTCGTAGGTACCATGACAGAAATGTTATAAGTGGGTGTACTATCCGAAAATAAGTTACTGGAAGGAATATTTTTGTGCCATCACCGCAACAATAGACTATCAATCGGTGTGAGTTTTTTTAATCACGGTGACGTCATGTGATTGCGTTTTTCATGGGGCACTAGATCACAGGTAAAAAGACGTTTTGCTTAAGTTACACGCAGTGTTTGAGAATAACAGTGCCGTTTGTGTGTGCAGGCGGTGCGTGTGCCCGTTTCTACGCGTTGCACGGCCCCGCAATCGCGCAATTTCATTTAAAAACTCGGGTTTGAAGTTCCGCGATGATGCGGGACCCATCGTCCTTGAAGAATAATTTGAAATGTATCGTACCTTATGTTCGGATTTGCACCGGAGCCTGGGCCTAAAATATAAATGAACGCATTGTAATTCACATCCCCCGCGTTAAAACCGTATTTCGGTTAAAATTCAGTCAAACATCTGCCAGGAAAGGAAAGTGTACAAGTGGGACGATTTCGCAATCATGTACAACTCGAACCAGCATTTTCGTATTCTTTTCGTTTTTACATTCGTACGTGTGTAAATGACATTGAAAGTAGCTGGATTTTCGACAAGGTGCATACATTAAGTAATACGGTGTGTACTAAACACGTCCGCACTCGTTTTGGAGCAACATTTCGATAGTCACTTGTTTAAAATAGACTGGCAGTTGTTTATTGATAAATTTTTGTTAACACCAGCTTGTTAACCTCCTTATAAAACTCGCATAAATAAGCCTGTTGTGGAAATGGTTTCAGTTTCATAGGTAGTTTTATTACACCTGCTGTTTATGCAATGAATTGTTATTGAAATTGTTGCAATGTACTGGTTTCAATCGACTATTGCAGGATGTTTAAATTATGTTTAATCAAAGTGTTAATCGCCTTATAGAATACATTAAGCTTGTTTATATCAAATGATTGTGCACTATAACCACAACGAGGTGTCTCAAGAAGCCATACGGGTTACCATGGATCCTATAATAAGTGTTTTAGATTTTAACTGTCATTCTGTCACTGTCAAGACATGACATTGCAAATTAATTATTGTATTTCTTACTTTAACATCATGTATCTCGAATTTGCATGGAAATAACTGCTACATAATAAATCTGCATCATTCAATTTATAGTGATAAATTCGACATGTCATTTAAGATCAAGCCGATTACACTGCTCGTGTTAGTTTTATGACTTGACACTACCTAAACGTGGCTCATGAATGTTCAGTCCAAGCCCAATTATTGAAGTAGAGGAAACGATAAAACAGTATAGCCCCAGGCCCTTCTCCCGGGGAACCTTGAGACTGTTTTTGAAGCAAACTTAAGCTGGAAATGTCAATTTCAAAACTTGTTATGATTAGTTTATTTGATCGACCTGTGCAATGTGATACCTGCGTACAGCCGGAGGGATTGAGCCTCTAACTATTCCATGGATATTTCTGCATTTTAATGAAAATTGTGTGATTGCCAAACATGCTGAAATTAATACAAGCACCTCATCTGGATTACTGATGTTTCTAAATAGCACCAGTTCTGGAACCAGATACACTTAATTTTCTATTTACGAGATACTGGCTGAAGGTGGTCGAAAGTTAATGTTTTGATCGTTACCAGCTATTTTTAGATAGACAGGCTCTGAATGTGTCCCAAGTGTTCCCAACACATTGTAGTAGTAGTTTGGTGGAAAAATATCTGTTCAATTGAATTTATTAATACTTTCTATGTGAATGGCTTCCAAACGGAATATAAACACAATTTTAAAGGTATTTAATCGTGTGTTCTAGTCCTCCACAGTTGCCAGTATTAACGCATTATACTTTACAATATCGGTTAACAGTTCTCATTGTTTTGCTTCTACCTGCCACAATCTATACACATTCTAAAATAGGTCACAGTGTTTCAGCTGCTTTTAAATTCCAAATAAAGAGTACATTAACCCTTGATTGCATAAGTTTTTTTTATTTCAATAAAAGGTGTGGGTATTGAGTGTTGCTTATTTCCTGTGAATGAATTTTTCTTTATTAAAAAAAAAAACAGTTTATGTCTATAGAGCCTTTAGAATGTTGCGATAGCAGGGTGATAATTGGCATTCAAGCTGTATCTTATTTTGCCTGATGGCCATTTTTTACTAAGGAATTTTCCGTTAGAGATGTCAAGTGAAGTAAATTCATCATCTACCAACATGGATTTAAATCGAGTTGTTATTTTTGACACCACACAAATCCAGATCTTCACTCAAAAGAACTGGAACTCTTCAGCATACCATAAAACAATTTTATTTTGGCCATAAGCTTCTTTATTGGCCGATACCAGGCGTAATATGGCTTTTATGGTCCAAGGCCCTATAAAGTTGTTAGCAGTATAACAAACACCAACAATTTAATATAGCAACATTAACAGTCGGGGCTGCCAGGTGCAAAGTTAAAAAACTGCCCCTCTCGCCCCTGTTTGAAAGGCAGCAAAAGTATAAATAGATAATCTTAAAAGTTTCTCATATGTAGAGAACTTGATGAGACATTGTAACATGTGATTCAAAGAAAGATACATCAAAGTTACTTTAGAAAAAATGTCGCTTCTTGCATTTGGAACATTTGAACTACTTAATGTTTCGTCTACTCAGTGAGTAAACGCATTCACATTTGACTTTTTTCATAAATAGATATTTTAAGAATGGTAGTAGATCAAAAACTCCCGAAACGTCGTGTGATAAACACCCAAGATGGTGGAATAAATCTCGTAATAGACCACTGTCAAAAATGACATCATTCAGAGAATAATTTAAGAAGTTTCCCATATGTAGAGAACTTTATGAGACATTGTAAGATGTGGTTCAAAGAAAAATTCATCAAAGTTACCGTCGAAAAAAATGGCGCGTTGCACGTATGTTGTTTTTTGCATTTAGAACATTTGAACTACTTAATGTTGCAACTACTCTGTTAGAGTAAACTGATTCGCAATTGATTTCTTGCCCGTTGCACATTTCTAAAGTACATTTCTGTCATGAACCATATTTGATGGTTACTGAAAACTATGACTTAAAATACACAAAATTATAGGACTTGTCTAAAAATGACAGTATTAATCCACCTACTTTCTGAATCAGTACTACACAGATAACTTACGTCTAATTTTTCTTCCTTGGCCCTCTTTGATGCAGTCTTTTTTTAAATCACATGATATATTTAATACAGCAATGAGTACGACATTAAGCACAAAACAAAATGAGGAAATCATCCTGAAAAGTAAAGTATATACAGTGTGTCCCACCTAAGAGTGGAATACCCTTATATCGGTTTAATTTTGAACCAAATTTTCCTCAAAGGTAGAACGCGTTGTGGTCTACTTGTACCCAAAAAATCATTTATCCATTTATACAATTTTTTATTGAAAAGTTTTACTAGTAAAACTTGTTCAGATATGCCCAAAACGCTTGAATTCAAATTTTGATCATTAACAAAATCCACAATCATATAAAAAAATGTGTACCTCTCCTGCTGTTAATGCCACAAAATTCTCCACAGTATCGTTTCTACAGATATCATCGACAAATCTGTTTAACATAATTTTCAAGTATTAAGAGTTTCAAGAAACGTCTCCCCTGAGCTTGCTGATACTAATATATCGTAGTGTCAGATAAATTCTTAAAATGACTGAAATACAGTGCCACCAAGCACACAAAAACCTCTGATAGGGGAGGCTGGCGCTAGCTCCGTTTGACAATTACACTCCGTAGAAAAATTATAAACATTCATAAACGCGGGAAATTTAAAAATTTTATTTTAAAAATCATACGAGTTCTTTTACATGTAACAGCGTTTAACCTACATACCACTACTTATTAAATAAATTTATTATAACAAAAATAATAGTATTCTATGAACAACTAAGAATGCAATACATATTTTTATGATAATAAAGTACCGAGAGATTATATAAAACAAATATATTAGATTAGCTTTCTTGCTTTATAGCTCATTGTAACCCTATGTAAAAAGAAATTTAGTATTACATAAATATTGCATCTCAAGACTGGTAGTTTTTTTTTGTGAAAGTTAATCATACCTAGGGATTAATTATGGAATGATAAGTACTTAATTATTAAAACGTACAAAGGTGAATTTAAGTAGTAAAAGAAAAGTATAACTATTCAAAATTTATTTAATAAATTACAGATTAAATTCAAATCCGGTAATGCAATTAATATTTTAACAGAAAGGTTCTCACATATGGATTAAATAATGTTTGAATTAGTAAAGTTAGTTGTTTATTAATATCAGAGTTCAAGTCATTGATATTAGATAATAATTAGAATAAACTATAAGTTAGTTTGAATAAAGGTGAAAGGCAAAAGTCGAATTATTATTTGAAATAGTCACTTAAAATGTCAAATTAATATAAATAAACTCTATTGAATGTAATCCAGGAGTGTTAATTTTAAAAAATGGATGAATACTATGATGAATTGTAATTTTTAAAATAACAAAAATGGTGATTCCAAAATGTATATGTTTTCAATAAAAGCAGAATTTAAAAATGAAAACCCTTTAATTAAATTAGCTTTGTTATTTAATTGGTATATAAAAGGGGGTATTAAAGATCCAGTTAACGAGATGAAAAAAAAGTGAATATTTAAACAAACTGTATGATGCACTAACGGAGAAGGTATTGAATGGTGGTAGTACAAGAAGAAGTTGAACAGTTCCAATCTACAAAATAGTATTTTTTGGAATTGGTAATGTGAAGTCTGCGTTTTCATTTGGACATATACTGCATTGAGCTTGTTGTTGATGGTTGGTTTCATCTACAACAGAGTTGGATTTTGAGGTGGACCGCATCGAACTCCGTGTTGGAGGTCTGAAATATCCTGTTGGATTTGGATAAAGGGCATTGCAGTCACTGGTGAATAGTTACACAAAGAATCATTGAAAATGAACAGGGCTATGCAACAAACATTACAGTAGTTGATATACGTTTTCTGAATTTCCCTTGTCTCTAAAGCAGAATTGTGTTGTCTTAACTCTCTCTTCATCGTAATAATAAAATAACGTTGCACGCAATTGCAAAACGTCGGTTAAGTCAATTTGACATGCATCACCCTGTTCATTTTCAATGATCGTAAGTGTACATCTACACCTGAGTTGGACTTTGAAATGATAATAATTGTAATAAATATTTTTTCGACTAACGTTTCACTTTTCATAATTTTGACGTTGACAGTTGTAGAATTGTAATTTTTGAAATAATTCTTATAATACTAACAAGCACTACCAAGAGTAACAATTTTGATAAACACCACAATAGCAATTAGTAATTACGTGAGGTTAATTTGTCATATTTTATAAAGCAAGAACCTAACCTGATTTGAGAGTGATATGTTCTACCGGAGTTAGAAAATGAAATAAAACTCATAGTAAACAAATTTGAATAAGGGCATATGTTCATATTTTTTATCAGGAAACCGAATCCATAGAAAAAAATCTGGTGTGATACACTCACACTACTTCCTTTTACAGTGATCTTATAATTAGTCAAAAATTTCATTTTTAATTTTTAAAAATTTTTCAAAAATTTTCAAAAATTTCAAATTCTACAAAAACGGTACAAAATAGAGCGTTACTTGAAGAGACAAATTTTCTCTAGAATTTTAAGGTGAATTCGAAAATGTAATAATATACCGGGTGTTTTATTTAAAATAGGAGTTAATAAAAAAAATAGAAAAAAAACAAAAGAAACCCACTTTAGAAGTATTCAACTGGAAAATCACCTATCTCACATCAATACACATTAAAAATGTAATAAAAATGTAAAGTTTAAAAAAAATCGTTAGAGCCGTTTTTGAAAAAATCGAAAAAAACTGAAAAATCACAAGAGTAAACACCTACTTCCGGTTATGCGATTTTCTTCAAAAGCTTGCTGTCTCATCTACATAGTACACAAAACTTATATATGAAGTTTCAATGCCATACCTCTTTTCGTTTTTGAGATATTCTGTTCACAGACAGACAGACAGACAGACACACAGACCAATGAAAAAAAATATGTTTTTTGGGATCAGGGGACTCTAAAACGTGAAGATCCGTTGAAAACTCAATTTCGAATTTTTGGGGTGAATCCAATACTTCCTTTATAGTAAAAGGAAGTAAAAATGGGGGGTTCTATTTGAAAGTTGACCCCCCCGCGGGGGTGAGTGGATTTTGGTGCCAAAAGTTGTCCCCCTTCACCCCGAACAATTTTGTCCCGGGGTATTTTTCACCATCTTGCTTCCCTCACTGAATAAACGCATCCAAAGATTAAAATGACTCACGCGGTATAACTGCAACTTTAGGTAGCATTTTAGAAAGCATTTAATACATACGATTTGATGTTAAATAACAAAGCCGCCCAAAGTTAAATGGCGAATAGGCAAACGAACAATAAAACTAATGAACAACAGCACTAAAAAACCTAGAAATTAGATACTTCTATCTGACGCAATAACAGCAATAGCGAAGTGACATTTGTTTTTGTTCTGAATGTACCTCTCTGCAAAGCTTGCTCTTTATTGGTTCTTTAGTTCCCCTTACTGAAATTTTAGATTTAGTTCACATAGTTTCCGGGGTTTTTGTGTGCTTGTTGGTATTGTATTTGGAAATATGTTGTATAAATTGTTGTCATATACAGTGTGTCTGACGGCATACGGAACGTCGGGAAACACCAATGGTAAATTTTGCTAAAGATCAACGACGTGATTGCACGGTCTGTGCTGTGAAGTGATGCTTTGTCAGATCTGGTTCTGTGCTCAAAGTTTTGATATACAGGGTGTTTTAAACGAAGTGTGCACTATTGCTAACTTCTTTATTATTGGACGTACGATATTGGTTAAATTGGCAAACTAGTGCCATTTTTTCTGTTGATTAGAATGGCGAAAACAGAAAAACAATTGAACATCGCCTTCTCGCGAAATTTGGAAAAGTTTACTTTTGTTAAATGGAACACCCTGTATATTTTTCAAAAACTTGAACTAAAAATGAATTTGTGATATAAAAGTCTTAATACACTATTGTCTTAAAATGAATACTAAAGAAGTTATCGCAAGTTTCAGTTTTGTATAAATTGTATTTTATTTTCAGGTAAACTACTGTTTTTGTTCATGACACGGCAAAATTTTATTAAGAAAAGTTGTTCAGAATCAGAAATTATGGCCCTATACAAAATTTCAGAAGGATATGTTCGACTTAGAATAAACCATTATTATTATTATTATTGAATTTATTAAAAATTTAATCTAAATCGACAGATCTTTCTGAAATTTTGTATAGGGCCATAATTTCTGATTCTGAACAACTTTTCTTAATAAAATTTTGTCGTGTCATGAACAAAAAGAGTAGTTTACCTGAAAATAAAATACAATTTATACAAAACTGAAACTTGCGATAACTTCTTTAGTATTCATTTTAAGACAATAGTATATTAAGACTTTTATATCACAAATTCATTTTTATTTCAAGTTTTTGAAAAATATACAGGGTGTTCCATTTAACAAAAGTAAACTTTTCCAAATTTCGCGAGAAGGCGATGTTCAATTGTTTTTCTGTTTTCGCCATTCTAATCAACAGAAAAAATGCCACTAGTTTGCTAATTTAACCGATATCGTACGTCCAATAATAAAGAAGTTAGCAATAGTGCACACTTCGTTTAAAACAGGCTGTATAGTCAAATAACTTACAATAACCTCAAAAAATTAAATTTTGTGAATTTATTGTCTATGTCAATTAATTTATATCGGTTTCTAGTATACTCTCAGGTCAGAATTTTTTTGCGGGAATTGTCTGTGAAAATTGTTATATTCAATTATCTGCGGAGCAAAATTTTCTACTAAACAATTGTTTATTTTTGGGTCAAGTACCTGAATCATTTGCACAAAAATTTCAAATAGAACTTGATAACTCGGTTGTGTTTAGAGAAGAATTTGAATTACCTGCATCTTCATTTTCGAATGTCCTAGAACAGTTATCACTTTCTATTTATTTTGACGTCAGCTTCAATTTAGCTGTTCTTTGATTTGTTCTTTTCTTTTGATGTTACTGCACCATTTTAGCATCAGTAGAAGAAATATTTCATTCATTTTCTAAATGTGATGTGTTGACAGTCAAGAATTTATCTAGAGAACCCATCAATTCTTGTTATATTTGCAATTTCTTTGCTCTTTTTTCCTGTATTGGGCTTTGGACAAAGTTGTTTGTTTTTTTAATTATATTTTTTGACATCTATAATTTAATATTTATGATTATATATAATTACTAATAATCATATATTTTTATGATAGCATGGGTGTACATATATGTAAAAATAAGTTAATGGATGGACAATATTTGAAATGAGTATTAATTAAACCCATCAATTCACATACATTTAGAATTTTATTTGTAGCCTTCCCTCGAAAAACAGTCAATTCACATATATGTATGATCACTAAAGCTGGTAATTATATGCACTCAAATGTACAAAAATATGCGCATATACAGCGTCCGCCAAAAAGTCGGCATAATATGGGAAAAATTTTTATTGTGAATGTGAAATTTGGAAAAATATTAAAAAAATTGAAAAATAAATTTTTAGCTAAAGTTTAAAAAAATTAGGGGTTTTCTGGCCTTGAGATTGTTTAGTTAGCTAAAAATAACACACTGTAAAAAATCCCATTGAAATATTGCTTAATTTACGAAAAATAGCGCTTTTTCGATTTTGACAATTTCGAAAAACTCCATTTTCTAAACAAGTAAAAATCACTCTGTATATATGATAGGGGCTAAATAGGTTTTTAGACACAAATTATTGACGTAAAAAGTTTTTTTGAAAAATCAAAATGTTTCCTATATTATACCGACTTTTTGGCGGACACTGTATATGCATACATTTTGATGAGTATATGCACCCAACGTTACAATATATGCACATAATATGCTCTAATTTTTTTGAAAATAAGTAGAAATAATGTAAAACTTAATTATTTTGTATGAGTATATTTATTTTTCTAATTTTTATTCAAAGATTCATTCATTTTAACATTTGACTATATAAACATGGACCGCCAACGCCAACTTCACATTGTAAGCCAACATAAAAATGAGATTTCCCTTAACCCTGCCAGACTATTATTCACCCAACACTCGGAAGTTTGACTCTTGAAATGGATTCTATGTTGGCTGATTCCTTATACATTGCTTTTATGGAAAAAGTGGGGGTTGCAGGCAATCTATGTTTATATAGTCGAAGATTTTAACAGGGACTTCCCGTTTCTTCTGCTTATTTCGATAAGCGCACTGCACTCCAGCGGCAGAAAGTGAAAATATATCTCAGTTGCACACAAGAATATTATTAATAAATTTAATGTAATAGTAAACTTTACAAAAAAATCTCAAAAAGTTCATACATTACAAATTATTGCTAAATATAACAAATATGCAAAATCCAGAAAGTATGCTCAAAAACGTATAAATATGCAAAACTAAACTTGGCTTAAAAGATTTGTTTTCACATAATTAGTATACATATGCTGGCATATCAATTATACAAAATATGCATTTATTATATAATATCAGCTTTAATGATCATTAATGAATACAAGGTGAATACATCATATAGTCATTGTATATTATAATTCTAAGATTTTTAAATTGCGCCATAAAAATAATTTTTTTTATTGGCAGTGAAAACCTCAAAATCACTATTAAAATACGAGAAATCAGCAGTAACGTAATCCATTGTTTTACGACTTTGTAGACGGCGGGATGGCAGATAAATGTTAGCCGACATCAACATAACCTACAAAAGTTGATTAAAATGTTGTAATTTCCCGATTTCTCAATTTAACAAAAAACAATGTACCCCTCGGCATTGAAGTTCCTTTTTATCCCTGATGTAGTTTATTTGCCTTGGCACTACGGGCCTCGGTAACCAAATCCACATTCGTGATAAAAAGTTAAACTTCAGTGCCTTGGTATAGTACAATCAACTATTATTAAACATATCGTCAATCACAATGCCGCCTGTGTGCGGTGAACAACCTGTACACCTACATGCAGCAGCACTGCCGACATAATACATAAGACACCCATAGCACACCAAAAATTCAGAGCCAGCAAAACATTTGATGTAATAGTCTGTGCCCAAAATACTGAATCCTTGAATTTTGTCAATTTTGAGAACTAAAATAAAATAAAACATGTATCACGTGCATATAGTGATGTGAGCTTGAAAAGTTTCATGAAAAGTTTCAGTGAAAAGTTTCAAATTTTATGAAACTTTTCAAATTTATAAGTTTCACATGTTTCAAAAATTTCCAAAAGTTTCATAAGTTTCAAAAGTTTCTTATAAGTTTCAAGTCGGTATTACAGATTGCTAGTGAAGTCCAAACAAAGCAACCTAAAATACATGAAATTGATGATGATGAAGAAGAAGAACTTAGATTTACAGACTCAGAAGAGTCGGATGCTTCTCTATCTCAAGATGAGGAATTAATGAAAGACTATACATTAAATATAGCAGAAGTTAGTAGTGACGAGGTGACAACTGATGAGTATGGTGACACTGAATTAGAAAATAATGAATAAAAATAGGTTTAAATAGTAAATACTAATTTTACTTATATATGTTATTTTTAAAAACTGTGTCTTGTAATTTCATAATTTATAACCCCTTTTAAGTAAAATTAATGTTCTGTTTAAATAGTATACCGGGTGTCAACGAATTTATTAGACAAGTCATAACTTGTAGAGTATTAGGTATATCAAAATGAGATTTGGTATAGGTCAATGGTATAGAGAGAGGAGATTTTTGGCATATTTTTGACTTTCCGGTCACTTCCGGTTTCACCGGAAATAGCTCCTATTTCGGATTTTTAAATGGAATACCCTGTATATTTTTGCATATTTGGATTTCTGATGCAATTTTGGATCAGAATGTGACATTTTAAAAAGTTTTTAAGCCTACTTGATTTTTTTAGAGTTACTTTTAATATGGCATCTAGATGGCCATTATCGGACACAAACTAATCTAAGGACCTCAGGTGATGTCAGAAAATTACAATCGCAAAATTTTAGTGATTAGTATGATAGATAGGAATAAGACAAGTTGGCAAAATCACGTTTTCTTGTCTATGTTTTTTCAAATAGCGATCCTTTTTTGACAAGCACTTTCCGAAAAGAGGATTTTTTGGCGAATCTAAGGATACTAATTTATTTGCGATTGGATTAAAAATAAGCTCATAAGTTAAATATTTCTAAGCAAAATACTGGATAATAATTTATTTACTTTTGTCAAGTGTGCCATGGATAACTTTTTAAAATGTCACATTCTGATCCAAAATTGTCTCAGAAATCCAAATATGCAAAAATATACAGGGTGTTCCATTTAAAAATTCGAAATCGGAGCCATTTCCGGTGAAACCGGAAGTGACCGGATAGTGAAAAATATGCGAAAACGCTCCCCTCCCTATACCATTTACCTATAGCAAATCTCATTTTGATACACCTAATACTCTAGAAATTATGACTTGTCTAATAAATTCGTTGACACCCGGTATATTGGTCTTACTGTATTAGATTCTTTAAAATGCTGAAAGCTACTTAAATGTACAGGAATCCTAAAAGTTTCATAAGTTTCAAGGTTTTCATGAAACTTTTCAAAATTATAAGTTTCATGAAACTTAACATCACTACGTGCATAATCAAGAGAAATTTAAATACTCGCTGGGAATCATGCTGTAAACATTCCCTTGTGCTATAATGTATTGAATATGCTCTTAATATTACATAAATAACTATTACAATCCATTATACTTTTATAAATCCGAAATAGATACTCAAATAACCAGTTTGAAGCATAATTTTTCTCTTCAGATATACTTAGTGTAACTTCTTTATTTATAATTTAGGGCAACTGGACTTACGTGTCACTTGGATCATTTATTGATCTAACCTCAATTACTAACAGCATCAGAGGTTAATTTAGCGATTAATTGGTAGTTGTAGATACAATAAAAAATCATTATTTAAACAAATTTTCTGTGCCGTGCTACTAACTTTCTCTCAAGTTAACAGAACCATACAGAAATCATATTTTTTAGAGCATTAGGATGGAGCAATTCTTTTTTCAAGTTTTGTCAACACTTTATATTTAATTGTTGACTAAAGCCTTATGTATACAAAAATCAAGAAGCCACGATAACATCTTCAGGTGGTGCACACGGCTAGTTATAAAATAACGATTTAAGGAACAAATAGGTAACGCAACTAAAAGATTTTTTATTATTATTTGTAGAATTTCAAGCGCACGTGCCCACTGTAGTCTCCTGTCTTGTTCTTACAATAATTGCAAATTTATTTTACTAGCCCTGTTAGTGTTGGTTTGAATTTACTTGACACGGTCAATGTTAATATATATCACATCGAAGTACCGAAAACAAGTAAGATTCGTGTTGCCCTGAACTGCACAAATTAAACAAAAATATGTTGCCAACATCCTGTGATGTTATAAAATATTATTTGTGGGTAAGAAACGATTTAGTTGACCAAGCAGGACCTGGCAGGGCCGAGCAGAATCTGGCAGTACCGGGCAGGATTTGAGCAAGACCTGGCAGCACCATTCAGAACTCGGGCAGGAGTAGGCAGAACCTCAAATCATAACTGCCGCAGTACCTAAGCAAAACTGTGGCAGCACCGTGCCAGGACTGGCAGGATCGAGTAGGACTTGGCAGTATCGGGCAAGACTCAAGCAGGAGTAGACAGAACTCCGAATCAGAACTGTGGTAATGCTAAGCAGAAGTGTGGCAGTACTGTGCAGAACTGACAGGACCGAGCAGTACCTCGTAGGACCTTAACGCTTTTGCTTTGAATTCGGTTTTTTCTTTATACGACGTATGTGCAGATTTATTTAAAAAAAAATTTTTACAGATTCTTGTTTTAATTGTTGTATTTTGACGTTTATGTACAAGACGCACATGTGCGTCAGCCGCAGATTTCTATGTACATTTAATAATATGGACGCACTTATGCGTCGTTGGCTTTTAGTTGTGTTGCTATTTTATATTTTCATAAACTCGAATACAACTTAAAAAGCTTAAAATAATGTTTCCAAAAATAAAAAGCTTAAAATAATGTTTACAAAAATAAAAACTTAAAATAATGTTTACAAAAATAAAAACTTAAAATAATGTTTACAAAAATAAAAACTTAAAATAATGTTTACAAAAATAAAAACTTCAAATAATGTTTACAAAAATAAAAACTTAAAATAAAGTTTACAAAAATGTCAGAAAATTATTTCTTTTCATGAAATGTTGTAAAACATTGACCAATACACAAAGGAGGTTCACCTGGACAAGCAAGGCAGTGATAGATATTGTCCTTCCTCAGATTCTTCTGTATGCAAATTCGGCATTTTTTTCGCAGTGTATTGCCCTTCTCATTTGTTTTTCCGATCTTTGTAGGAGTATGCTCAGACACTTTTCACTACTGAGATTTTCAGTATTTTTCTCAGGCAACAGCTTTTCCAACACCGATAATCAAAAGTCATAAAATGAAATTTTTTTCCCACTAAATTTGTTGAACAGGAGATGTGAATCGAGTAGCATAAGACAAAGCACGTGAATACCAAGTTTCGTATAGCAGGATAATAAGACATTAGCTGGTCTTGCCTATCCACACTGCCCATGTTCTCATTATATTTAACAATTTATTGATAAAGGCTTTTTCTTTTCTTGCCCCCTTCTAGTTTGAATGACAGTCATTTCATTTTTAAATTCGCTCGATATGTATGCAGTATCTGTTTTGACTTTCCACTTGCCTATCATGATATTGTTGAAATATTTGGCTTTAGATTCACCCTTCTTTCATTTTGCTTCAACGACATCTTTTAGTGCACCTTTCCTGTTAGCACGTAGAGTACCGATACAGTAAATTTTTTTGTTCAATAAATTTTTTGCTAAATCATAGCTATTGTGAAAGTTGTTCATAATAAGAGAATGGCCAGGATTATTATAGTTTTTTAGTAGAAAATTTACTAACTTTTGGGCGTGATCGTTACCTCCAATTTCGTCAAACATACCTGAATAAACAGTAAAAAGTTTCAACCCGTATTTATGACGTTTATTAGGTGTGTACTGTCTAAAAGACAGCCTGCCCTTCCACAAAATCATAGATTTATCTAGAGATAAATTCTTCTGTGGATAATACAGTTCCTTCATTTCATCATTGAAACAATTGAGAATAGGTCTGATTTTGTACAGTCTGTCTTCCGGTAAAGCTTCATTTTCTAAAGGGTTCTTGGAAAAATGCAAGCATCGTAGAATTATCAAATAATGATTACGACTCATGTGTGATGAAAAACAAGTCAAGTTGAACAGTCTGTACCTCTTCCAATAATCTTGCAATCTATTCAACTTTATGGTGCCCATATGAAAAGTTAAATCAATGAAAATAAGAAATTCTGGTTCCGTTACATCTTTCCAATTTGATATTCTGGAGGGGCTACATTCACTATTCAAAAGTACTTCTATTGCGTACCGATTTGTTTCTTCCACAATTTTGTGAAGTAACTCACTATCGAACAATATTCTGAACCAGTCGTAGGGTTCACCGGTTGTTGGCTGTGGTACTAATAACCTGGTGACCTTGGCAAAGGGAAATTGCAGCATATTGCCATCTTCTTGCCAATCCGTAGATAAATCTTATTCAATTTCTAGAATTTCATTGCCTTCGGATTCAGCTAAAACTGTATTTATATTTGTAAATATTTGAAACAATATAAATGTACAGTACTGTACTTACAGTCGTCATCGGTATGGATCTGTTGTTCCTCTTCACCGTCTGAATTTAACAACTTTCACTAAGGTTTTTTTGATCTCTAACACCAATTTTTCTTCTTTTGATACCTGATGGGCCTGGTCGGCTACATTCTTCGTCGTTCATCATCTGACATAATAATTTTCATTGCTTGCTTGACGCTACTTGGAGAGCGAACCCGTGGGCAAAATTGGCTGATTTTGGTGTGAATTGACTCAGGGCGACGCAAGTAAGCCAGTAGTAGGGTTTTCAAATTTTTATAAGTGACTTTTTTATGTGGAATAGCTAACCTCAAAATTAACTCGACACACAAAATGGATCACTCTTGTACAAATTGCATTAAATGAATTATTTCGCGCCCAATTTGGGTGCAGAACGCTAGTTAATAATAAAACCGTAAAATTAAATCGCAAAGTAACTTCACTCTTATAAATTTCAAAGCCTTAAAAATGTGCGGTCTGCAACTAGTGGAAGGAGCATTTGACGCACATGCTTGTCTTCCGCAGCCAAAGTGTTAAGAAATAGCGAAGTTTTGCTTAAATCGGCAGGAAAAACTTCAAAGACACTCTTCGACATTGCTACATGTAAATGAATGTTTCAAGTTTGGATGGAACTACACACCCGGCTGTTGCGTGTCAAATTCATGACACGTGGTGATGTGGTGAGCATCACGCATTAGACAACCGCATTATTACCCATTATTCCTTCGAACTCAGGTCTCCAATTATTTAAAGCGACTAGCTTTTTTAAATGTTTTAACCCCCTGTATAATCACTACCAATTTTTTTCTGGATAGTTACTTTGATTTAGGAGCTATTCACTCTCTTAAAAAATGTTAGTTGGGTAAACGGTTTAGCCACAAAAAAATATTTTGTAAATCCCTACAAGCCTAGTGTTAAGTTAAAATTACTGATTCAGGCTTGTAGGGATTTAGAAAATATTTTTTGTGGCTAAACCGTTTACCCACTAAAATTTTTTAAGAGAGGAAATAGCTTATAAGTCAAAGTAGCTATCCATAAAAAAACATTGGTAGTGATTATACAGGGGGTTAAAAAAATATGGATGGATAATTAATTGTGACAAAGTTTTTAAACACCCTGTAATTTTCGAAATTAGGGTTTATTCCACAAAAAGCTTAAGTTTACTGGTAAAAACGTATGGCCAAAAAATGAATAAAATCCATCAAAGATTTTTCGACTTATTTGAAAAAATTAAAAAAAGCTAATCTTCTTTAAAGCGCGCTTGCAGCTAAACTAAGCAACTTTGTATATAGGTAAGTTGAGTTAAATCATCATATTTTGGGCCAAGGATTCCCCCTACACAGTTTTCTATTTTTCTTTAGAAATATTTGATTTTTTTTGTTATTATAAATTCTATAATTCACTTTACCTACGAAATGCATTATTTTTATTTAAAAATATCTGTTTTTTGTTTTTCCAAACAAATTACTTGTTGTTATTCACTACGCTTAATTCTGAAAAAACGCATTTAAAAAAAACCAGACTGCTTGGTTTTTTTTACAAAAAAAACAGGTTAAAAAAAAAACGAACGGTTTTTTTTTTGGTTGCATCACTAGCTGAAAGACAATGTTTTAACTTGTATTCAGCGAAACGCTTTTTTTTCCCACCCAGAAAATAAATTTTTTGCCATGTTACAAGACGATAAACACACATAAGAAAACAAATTTTTAGGAGAATTATAAAAGCCACGAGAAAAACGAAAGGCACGAACATACGAGATTTTTAGATACCTAAAGACATGATCTCGTCCGGTGGCACTATCTTGTGCTTTGAGAAGTTCCAATGTCATACCCAAGCCGTAGAACAATTTTTGAAACTGGTGACAAAGGCTGCGTTATCCGTTTGTGGCCCAGAAGCAAGAGACTGTTAACATTAGAGCAAAAATAAAAGCAAGATAAGATCTACTAATTTTTGGGACAAAATCCCAATATTTTAAACAAAAAAGTAACCACAAGACATTTATGTACTGTTTGAGGCTTTCGCGGTTACTTGAATTATTCTCCTTAGCATAGAATTTCGGCTTAGACCGCGTAGTATTTGTATATGAACACCCAGCATTTTCTGGCTTAATGTGCCTTGCACCTTGTGAAGTCGAGCAAAAACCCGCGCGATGGCCATGCTCTTTGGTGGCTCGTGTTGTTTGAGTATCTTGAGAACGAGGATACTTAGGCAGAATTGGCCGTTTTGCTGATTGTGCATCCATATTCACTAACGTTTCGCAAGACCTTGCAGCTTGCATCATCAGAGTTAATTTTTTCATGAATGTTTTTTCTATTTTCACAAAACTTTAAATCACCTGCACCATCTTAAAACAGGAACTTTGAGGGGTAAAATTTTAAATTCTTACATTCAAGGACATGGGTCAACTATTAGCGACAAAGGATAACAGATATGTATTGTATGTATTATCGTTAACCTCGTTTTACCTTTCGGTGTAGAGGCTGGTGCTTTATGTGCTTGCAACTGGCGGTACAATGCTCAACTTGCCCCCGATTTGGGTTACAGAGTTGGAGCACGCCTTCAGGCTTGCACAGCAGCCATTGTGTGAAGTGTGTATCATGTTGATGTGTTGACCTTGTTACTCTATCTCTTAGGTCTGTGGATCTGAGTAGAGCACAGTTAATTTGGTGCCCAAGTGTGAATGGTCTCACTAAGCCCGATTCCAATTGCCAAGGCTGCGGAAAAATTCCGGCCCCCTCGGGATTCGAACCGAGGACTTGCTTACTAGCAAGCCTAGTGCTACCCCAGATATAAGAAAGAAAATTGTTTTTGGATTTTCCACTTTGCCCATAGTGTCTACCATCTAGTTTTGCATTCACTATTATTTTGAACTATTGCTAGAAAGTACTTTAGTAGCATACAGTACAAGCAATGAAATGCCGTTTATGAGCCCAGCTTCCGTTGCCAAATTAAAGATAACACTTTAGTATTCAATTTAAAAAAAAATTTTTTTGCAGAAATAACCTCTAGAAATGTCGGTTTCTTACAAGTCGTACAAATTTACAAGATATATTTGCAGAATTGCCCATTTCCAATACTTACATACAACATAATATGAGTGCGTTCTACAGGCCAAGATGTTTTTTAAGTCATCCGTGTGGCTTCTGAAAGTACATTGAAAGAAGTTGAAAACCCCTCGTAAGGTTTTTGTCTCGGATCTGTAGTTTCCAAAATACAGTGTGTTCAAGTTTTCCAGTCACTTGTGGTTTGCTTATATACCAGTCGATAGAACGTTTGGATTGATTCGGACGATATTTCGTATGACGCTTCATCATCTGTTGCGATGATCTTTGTTATTATCAATGGCCTACTAGTGGATGAATTACAGACTCAAAATCAGACTGTAACTGTTTAATGGAAAAATCAATAACTTAAAAAAATCAGTATGAAAAAAACTGGATTCTGAGTCGGCCTCTACTGTATTCTACTTTGTGTTTTTGTTTTGTATACTCCCTTGTAAGTCCTTCCTTTGGGATTTTGTTAATGTGTCCTAGCCATTCCAGTTGTCTTTCCTGTATTTTTGTTATTACTGGCTTTATCTTTAATTGCTCCCTGAAGACATTGTTTCTCGCCTTTCTCCTATTTTTTTGTAGGTATTCTATTTCTGTTGCATTTATTCGGCTATAGTTTCATTCAAACACCACGTTTCACTTCTGTAAATTAGAAATTAGAATTGTTACTTCTCTTTTGCATAAAAAAGTTGTTTTAAGGCTTTAAATATTCTTCCAACTTTACCTATTTTGTCATCAATCTCTATCTTGTTTTTCATTTCTTTTTATTATCACCCTCAAATATTTAAAGATATCCACTTGTTTGACCCTTTGACCCTGTAGTGTAATATTGTGTTTTGTCTGTTGTTACAATCATAGTTTTTGTTTTATTTACATTTATCTTCATGTTTATCTTCTTTACTACATTTAAAATATGAGGTGGTGTGCAAGTTTCTTTTTGAGACTGATACAAAAGTTCTGTTACGTTTGTTTTTCATATTCCAGTATGCTAGATACATTGGTCTCATCTTTTATGTAACTCTCGTGATTGCTTCAAACCACTATGACTGAAAACAGTAATGATTCTTCGCCTTGTGTTTTTACTATATTAGTTGTTTTTTCTTACATTGTTTTCAATACTTCTATTTTCCTTTGTCTACTGATCTTTGTAGACATTCCCATACATCTTTTTTTTTACATTGTCAAAACAAAACTCTTCTAAGTCTACGTCCTATATGCACTTTCTCCTCTGAACCCAAATTGTGTTTCTTCCCATGTATTTTCTAGTGGGTCCCTTAGTCCTTCTTCTATTGTGCTTGCTAGGATTTTTGCTAGTGTGTCATTAACGTTATGTCTCTATAATTTGCACAGTTTCTTCCATCTCTCTGTTTTTGTATTGATAGGATAATTCCCCTATTCCATTCTTTTGGAGTTTTTCTTACTTTAATAATTTCATTTAGTAAGTTTCTTAGTATTTCTCCCTGTGTTTTCTACATATTTGATCATTTCTGGTGTTATTCGTCTACCCCAGGTGACTTAACTAGTTTAATCTTTGTTACGGCTTCATCCAGTTCAGTTTGTGTAATTTTTTAATAGTCGTTATTTTCTCTCGCATCTGGTGTTTCATGTCTTTCTCTTGTTTTGTTAGCTCTTGAAAACGTTGCCTCCATATCTCCATTATGTTTCTATATTTATCTTTTATGTTGTATTCAGTTTTATACGTAGTTTGCTTAGTGTTTTATAGACGTTTTTAGTTATCTCGAAAGTTTTTTTCATCTCTTGTCCACATTTTCTCCACGATTCCTTTTTGTTTCTTTCATTTTATTGTCTTTTCTGTATACTGCTCAGGCTTCTGCTTTTTTGTACTTAGATGATTTCTCCATTTCTCTTTTTTCTGTGGATAATATTTTGTAATTCTTTGATCAACCATTCCTTTCTTTTCACATTTGCTTTTGGTTGTTTTTGATATGCCGCAGCTTTCCTTTGCGGCATTTAGTATGGCTTCTTTGAAGTTTGTTCTTTTTAATTCCTGTAGCTTTCTGTATAGTTTCTTGGTATTCCTTTCTACATGTAATGTTATTTATCCGTTATGCTCTTGATTTTTTCCTCGACTGTCTTAACTTTCTTTGTCTTTATTTTTATCTTCATCCTCACTAGGTAGTGTTCACTTCCATTCCCACTTCTCTCGACAATTTTATGTCTTGTTTGTATTTCCATTCCTGTTTATTTACCAGAAAGTATTTGATCTTTCATTTTTGCTATGTTCTATCCTAGTACACTTATGTATATTTTTGGGCTGAAAAAAACATTGTGTTGAAAATTACAA
>CALNHX010002000.1:0-196740 GCA_940337035.1 Agriotes lineatus | reverse complement strand
CTTCAGGTTATGCAATTTTCTTCAAAAGCTTGTTGTCACGTCTAGATAGTACACAAAACTTATATACGAAGTTTCAACGACATTACCGACACACAGACAGACAGACAGACCAATGAACAAAAACATGTTTTTTTGGGTTCAGGGGACTCTAAAACGTGAAGAGCTGCTGAAAACTCAATTTAGAATTTTTGGGGTGAATCCAATACTTCCTTTATCGTAAAATAAAATACCTCTGTAAAAAAGGCTTATCGCCGCAGGAAATTTATACAGATATAACAGAATATTGGGTGATTCTGCGCCTTTATACCAGGAGATTAAAATGTGATCACGAGATTTTAAACTGGGGAGGGAGTCCTGTAAACGTGTACCAGGTGCAGGACCGCCAAACACTATGGTTGCAGAAGAAAATATTAATTTGGTTCATGGTATGGTACTGAATGACAAAAGGGTCACAGTCAGAGTTATAGCGGAGACATGTGGCATTTCCTTTAAGGGCGATGAGAAAATTTTGCACGGTGAATTGGGTCTCAAAAAAGGCAGATTAAAAGCGTATCCGCCGAATTACCGCAGAGACAAATTTGGCGATCATTAAGGGAGACCCCGATGAATTTTTGGAAAAATTCATTATAGTGGATGAGATTTGGGTTCATCACTTTGACCCAGAGTTAAAACGGCAAAGCAAAGAGCCACGACATAAGGATTCCCCAACTCCCCGAAAATTTCGTGTTGTTTCGTCTGCAGGCAAAATCATGGGAACCATTTGTTGGGATTTTGAAGGAGTTATTTTTGTAGATTATTTACCACGTGCGCACACAATAACAGGTGAATATTACGCAAAGTTAATTCCAAAAGTTTATGACGCAATTAAGGAAAAGAGAAGAAGAAATTTGAGACAAGGTCTGCTCTTCCATCGAGACAACGCTTCAGCCCACGAAAGCTGTGTTTCAATGGCTGCCATTCACAATGCCGGCTTTGAAATTTTTGAACAACCCCCTTATGCTCCATATCTGGTCCCCAGTGACTACTACCTATTCCCAAAATTAAATGAATATCTTCGGGGAACCCATTTTTCAGACGAAAAAGTAATTACGGCGGTAAATGGGTAGTTGGAGGAACAAAACACAATTTTTTTTCCAAAGGAGTTCAAGCACTTCAGCACCGTTATACAAAATGTATTAATCTCTCAGGCGACGGTGAAAATCAAAACTAATACAGGGACAAAATAAGAAAAATATATCTAGTTTACCATATTAGAAATTAAGGAGCTACAAAACGAGAACTCTTAGATTAAGTTTTCACTTAGCATTTTAAATTCGTGCTAAATTGTAATTTAGAAAACATTGATAAGTGCTTATAAAAATTGGTTCATATTATACACAGGGCTCATTACACCAATGCTAGAATTATTGGAATTGCAAAAAAGGCAGGAACAATAAAAATTGCTATTTTGGAAAACGAAAAAAGATATGTTAAGATAATTTCGTGCTTTTCGCAAAATTTAGTCCTTTGACGATGTAACTAAGGACATCTTCCGCCTTTTTATAATAATATTGAGGGGTTCTGCAAACGCAAGCCTGTTTTACAGTTTCTGTTCGCGCAGGTTGTGCTTAGTTGATCCGGCCGCTAGGCAAAAGAGGTTGTCCAGGATAACGTTTTGGAATTGTGTGCTTACCTACTTACGTCATTTATGTTAACAACATCTTGGCGACAGTGAGTCGCTCGTTGGGGACAAGCTTCAACCTATCTGAGGTTTTCGCGCTCGTTTGAGTGTTAGCCTTCTTGCAAACCTTTTACAACGAACAAAGAGCATATGTGTAGGAGAGAAATGGCTGGAGACGCGAGGTGTTTGTTATTCACGGGTTTTTTGAGTCAGTCGTTTGACGTCCCTACTCAAACACGGCAAGCATAACACTGCAGCGTCCTCTCGGCACGTATTCCCCCTAACAACCACTATATTTTTCTCGCAACACACCTTTTTTCGGAAACATTCATAACTTATATATAACGACCTCGTTTTAAATTAGTGACACAACCGGGAATTACGTGAAAGTCGCTGGAAAGACTTCTATGTGCCAAATTTACAAAAACATCAAGATCTTCCTCGCGGTATAGCGCAATGTGACCTACATGGTTTGGTGAAATAATCGTCTTTGCTTTTGCACGTAAATTTACTTTCTTAGATGGTAATCTATTAAAATTATCTATGACGACTTCATCGTGTTTTAATAAACGAACTTGGTTCCCCTGGACGGAAACAATGACGTTACTACTATTAACAAATGGCTGGTCAACGATAACAAACACTTGCTGTACCCGATCAGGAACAACTAGTGCCTCCACAGTGACTGATGCTAAATCAACTTCTAAATCGACAGTTACCTTCGACTTTACAAAAACGGAGCCTCCCGCAAAACCGCACAAACGTATGGACGTAGGCTGGCACTGCAATCCTAATTTCTGTACATTCTACTCATGAATAGTTACAGCGCTACACCCTGTAGTCGTAAAACCTCTGAGTGGTTTTTCGTTAATAACGCAATCAATAAAACAGCAAGTGGTTGAATCACATTTGGTGAAAAGATGCAAAATTAATTGTGACTCACTGTCTAAAAGTTCTGCTGTCTTCTGAACATTGCAGTTGTTAGCGTCGTGTCTCAACGAATGACATCACTTGCACTCCATCCTTGGATCCTTGGCTTCGGACACTTTGATTGCATATAACCACGCTGTTTGTAATTGAAACATGTTACGGTATTAAAACAACTTTACGACACCCACCCAAGGTGAGCATCGCACCACGGAATCAGTTCTGGAAAACTGGCACACTTGCCCTGAGATTTGCTGAAAACAGACTAAAAGCCACGGCTGGAACGCTCAGGGAGTCGGGTGTGAGTCACACGATACGTTCTGGGCAAGCGTGATGAGACATATATAGGGTACGTCAAAATTATAAGGGCGCCACCAAACCTGACTTTAAATGGGCTCGGGTAACCGGGCTTGGACGGTTAGACGAGGCAACAAGTACGCTAGATACTACTTGATAAGGGTACTCGAGAAGTATCGAACTCGGATGACAAAATCGATAATTTGAGGTTTGAATCGTTAGTTCGGGTTTGTGCTGCCACTGCGGGGGCGGCTGCTCCACTTACCTGCACACTCCACTACTCAGAGGTCGTCGTACATCTAATCGTGACACTAGCTGTTTATTCTGAAAAAGTAAAGCATGCAGGGGTTGTACACAGTAATAAGCCCCGCGCTTGCACAATTGTCTATTGAATGACGTTATACAGGATCAGGCAACAAATGGGTCACCATACTAAACCAAGGGCTTAACGTAAACCCCAGCTGGAGGTAATTGCACTATAACTAAAGCGTACAAATGTTACACACAAAAACAATATCCAAATAGAATATTACAAGAAAGCGTTCGGAACGCCTAAAATTAGCAACGCAGCGAAAGTCAATGTTTGCACAGTTACAAACCAAGAATTTACTACTGAATGAATGCGACCAAAGTCCATCGCCTACACGGCACATTCGCGTAAAAGGGGTCGCTAAGTTACATAATCTCTTTAAATGGTACCTGGTATTTATTCTGGACTTCTCCTGAGCAGTACGGGTAGGAGTCAGCAGCGCCTGCATTTGCAAGCACATCTCCTTGGGCAAAGATTCCGCCGAATAATGGCGTAATATTTCAATGTAGTCACTCACATGGGGTCGGTGTGACAGAAACGTATGGGTATTATTCACGTCCTGCAGCAAGTCCCCAACAACTTGTAGGAATGAAAGAACCACTTCTTTTCACGACATGGCCGGACGTAGCCCCCAACAACAACGCCAAGGAAAACGCGCTCACAAAACGACACGTGCGTCACGCACAAGAGCTTCCTGCCGACTCTCGCTGAAGGCGAAACAGTTTATCAAACACTTGCTGAAGCAGCACGAGACGGGAAAAAAGCTGGCGTCCCCGCCATGACGGGAACGCCGGGCCAACACACACTCTGCGACCTCCTTGACCAACGGCCTGAGCTGAACTGCCAAGCAAGAAGCGTTACGACGCCGGAAGTGGCGTGAGCCAAAACGGCGTTACCACGTGACTCTCGACAGCCAATGGCGATGCGCCCAATAAAACAAATACGTTCCGGTGACAAAGAGAGCGCGAGGCCTCGCAGTCACACGCGTTCAAAAGGGTGTTCCAAAAGATCCAAGCGCGTCTACATACAGGGTACTCGGAAACGAATGAGCACGGAATGAGCTTGCGTTTGTGACTAAAAAGTTAAAAATAGGTTTTCGATATAACTAAACGGCCCTAAAGGCGTGAAATGTAATTCAAATTACTGCCGACGGCAAAATGGCTTAACAAACACCTTAATCCAACATGGTCGGTCCTTACTGCATGCTCTTGACGCTTCAAACTTAAGGAATGACGTAAATCGCTGCTGTAAGCTAGTTTCGTCATCACCTCCTTGGGTGTGGAAGCCGACAACTTGCATTCTGCATGTTTCTCATCTCTTATCGTTGACAAGTACTCCACGTATAAGGATTCTGGTGTTAAGTAACGACCAGCACTATCATTTTGTATCACAGGATCGCTTATACTACCATCAATCAAACAGGTTACGGCGTTTTGACCTGAAATCTGGGATATTCGCAAAAACTCCATTGTCTGAAAATAATATGTTGTCATCGTTTCCGTAGTGAGTTTTATTTTATTCTATTCAGCACTTTCTTTGAAAATCGTATAATCAACGTGATCCGCAAATGTCTTGGCAATAAGTTTTTTCCACTCACCCCATGTATAGTTGTAGTCCGTTAAATTGTTATAGGTACCAGTTCATAATCATACCAGTTAATTGTGACTGCATGTGGTAGATAGAGGTTATATCGTCCCATCCGTTTCCCAATTGATCGATCTTCTCCAACCATTTGAGTGCAGAAAAGTTTTCGTGTTCAGGGTCAAATTTAAAAATATAATCGGTACATACCGTTGAATGGATGGTCTCCAATTGGTGGCCCAAAGATTCCAATTTTCCAATTCCAACTCGTAGCTCTCAATGTTGTTTTTCAATCCTGATATCGATTGGACTTGAGGAGTAGAATCGGATGAATTGCGTGACATGGGCGAACGTATTCGCAAATTGCGGTTAACACTGGTAACTTAAGGTGACAATTGTTGTTGGCCCTTAACTCTTAGTTCGGGCGAACGCATTCTGCCCTCGGATGGTCCTGGTCGTCCTCTAGAAGTATTGGAACGTACCTATATCAGGCGAACGTATTCGGCCTACTGATCGAGATGAGCGATGTTTACGCTTGTACCTTTCTTCCTACGAATTTCTTACTTGCGTAACTGACAATCGTTTTCGAGACAACGAAGCACTGGTTTTCTTACCTTTCCGGTAGCGTAGTTCATTTTCAGAACAAGAGCTGCTCTGCTGCTGTATTATGTTGTACTGGTTTTCGATGAAGTTCCCATATTAACGTTGTACTTACTTCGCGTACTAACACGTAACAAGATACTAAGTGCACGTAGATCTTGCCCCGCAGCTGAATTGTAATCGACGTATCAAATAACAACTCGAAACTAACCCGAAAGAAACAGTGTTATTGACGAAAGGAATATTCATAAACATTAATTGACTAGATATGCGTTTCCGCCAATGTTCCGAAAGAAACTGAATAATCCACCCAGGCGATGTGTTGCAAGAAGCCGGTGAATCAGCCGGTAGCCACCATGTAGATTACGTGATCGTACAATATATGTTTCCGAAGCAACGTCTTTAAAAACGTTATAGGCAAATATTTTGTGTAACATTTCAAGTAGAGATGGGCGCGTGAGTGAGTATTCACTCAAGTCACGCACGTTTCACGTACGTTCATGCTCACGTTCACGGTTTTTATTTGAAAATTCAAATTCAGGTAGAACAGAATGTTCAAATTTAAAACTAATAAAGAACCCGCAAGGGAACTAAAAACTCAAAAATATGTTTTGCACTTGAAATAATTTACGTGATATATTGCCATCAGAATGCATAGTAGACACCAAAAGAAATAAATGAAAATTGACTACAACAGCTTACAACAAGGGAGAAATATTGATTTCTCGCAAAAACGTTTCTTGAAACCGTCTTCAAAGGCATTGTTTTTAATACCAAAAGCTGCCATTGGAATTGACGTTTTCCTTACTGATACGAGTACAAGAAAGCATATATTGCTAGGCAATACTTTTAATTCCTAGGTTCCTATCGCTCTGTCGGGTTGATTATAACATTTGGTTTCGAATTTAGAAATAACTCAACGTTAATTTTATTATACCAATCTATAGTGAAGTCCAAATTAGAATACGCATCATTGATATGGAATCCATCACACAATTATCTCAGTGATCTAATAGAACGAATTCAGAAACAAATTGTGAGGCATTTGTACTATAAAGAGCATAACATTTATCCTATTTCGCTACCATATTTTGAATTTTTACATCTATATGAATTTATAGTAATTAACGTATTAAGATGGGTAACCCAGTCTTAACATTCGAGCATATTTTTACCATTCGAGCGAGCGCAGCGAAGCAAGAGTAGTAATTTATGTGAGAAATGTTAAGACGGTTTCCCCTCGAAATGCGTTCATTAGTTTATTGTTCATTGAGGCAATAATTTTGAATCAATAATAATTACTAAAAACTGCTAAATCGAAATCGGACTACCATGAATATGTGTGATGTTGCTATGCACGCATGTTAAATGAGTGGATGCGTGTAAAATGTATCTTAACATTCGAGGACGCGATCATGTTAAACACTGTTTAACATTTCAATAAACAATAAAAGCAGACGGGATTTCAATGGTCTAGTGTACATATACAAATTAATGAATAATATGGTAGATGACTCCAATAGTTTATCTAAAATTGGTTTTTACATTCCACCGGTTCACATTAGAACTCGTACACTGTTTCATCGAAACTTTGCTCTTACATCTCATTATTACGTATAATTCACCTATAAATCGGATACTTCGGCTATATAACGCAAAAGCTAACACTGTTGATATATTCTGTACATGTAGTTTAGCTAACTTTGCATTATGCTGCTCTGGATTAGATATTTGATTCTCAGTTGTGGCTCCTCATTTTTAAACCTAATAATAGTTATAATTTTAAAAACTAAGGTGTGATCGGGGATTATTTTCATCTAGCGTGGCCGTGGAGTGCTTGTGTAAACTTGACATTTGCTTTTTTTAGTGAGTTATGGTTAGATTCATGAATTGGGAATGTTCCGTGGCCCTGCTGGATGGGAGTAGTTTTTGATCATACTATATAACAGTATGACATTTTCATAATTTTTTTAATTTTCAAGCTACAATGTAATAGGGCTCTTCAGCCTGTTTTGACGTATATATATATATATATATATATATATATATATATATATTAAAGGTAAACATTTCAGGGTGTCATACCGCTTAATAAATTCGAAGATTTCTCCAACTGGTTGAAGAACATCTTGAATGGCACTTGGAGTTGGACGACGTTTCGACGAAATCACATTCGTCATTTTCAAGTCCTTGTAGTAGTCCTGGTTTGGCTTCTAGTTATGCGGCAACACGACGGACTGTCAACTTGATGTACAGCTGACTGAATAGGTTGTTTATCAATTACTGTGGCAACTAGCATCGAGGGAGCTGTACTGCTAGAACGGATGGCTGGTGTTCGTAGAGAATGGCCGGCCGTTGCTTGTAGTAACGTTGGTAACCACGATGCAGGTAATCGGCTTGTGTCGTCGCGGGTGTTCATACAATTCGGACGTTTCACGATTTCGATGGCTTCTCGTATGATGCATGCGTTTTTGTGTTCGACGCTGACAATGCTCTTGGTGTTTTCGAAATCAATCTTGTGCGAAGTATCCCATATATGATGCACTAGCGATGAAGTGTGTTCCATCTTCTTAACATAATTCTGATGTTCCTCCTTGCGTGCCTTTATTCTCCGGTTGGTGTGGCCTATGTAGCTGCTATCGCAATCCCGACACGGTATCTCGTAGACTCCTTGGTTTTCCAAAGGGATGTACTCTTTAGGATTCCTCAATATGGACTGGATTATTCTATCCGTGGTAAAGGTTGTCCTGATGTTACATTTTCTAAGGATTCTTCCGATTTTCTCTGTCGTGCCTCGGATGTAAGGTAGGTACGCCGTGCCACAAGGTCTCTCCTCTTCTGCGTCTTGCGTTTTGGTCTTCGGTGGTCGGAACGCTTTCCTAATCGCTGCTCTGCCATAACCATTTTGTTCGAATACTCGAGCAAGGGTTGCTAATTCTTGTCTTGTATTCTCCTTGTCGGCTATCCTTCTTGATCTACAAACCAGTGTTGTCAGGACTGATTGTAGTTGAGCAGGGTGGTGGTGTGAATTAGCATTTAGGTAGCGATTGGTGTGCGTGGTCTTCCTATAAACCGTGTGCCCCAATTTGCCATTCTTCTTGGTGATGAGAACGTCTAGGAATGGAAGGTGGTTGTTCTTCTCCAATTCCATCGTAAACTGGATCTTATTATGGATGCTATTGAGATGGGTAAGGAAATCAGCAAGTCGATTCTTACCGTGACCCCATATGGCAAAGACATCATCGACATACCGAAGCCAAAGTTTCGGTTTGTAAATGGTGCTGTCCAGTGCTTTCGATTCGAAGTCCTCCATGAAGAGATTCGCAATGACGGGAGACAAAGGTGAACCCATCGGCGCTCCTTCTACTTGCTTGTAGCGTTGACCATTATAGATGAAATATGTATTCTGGAGACAATGATCGGCAAGTTTGATGATGTGTTGAGGTGGATCATACTTCTGTTTAATTACGTTTAGAGCTTCGGCAACTGGCACTTTAGTAAACAGAGAGACGACGTCAAAGCTCACGAGGATATCGGTCGGTGTAATTTTCTCCTTTTGCAGCATCTCGATGAAGTGGGTAGAATTCATAACGTATGAAGCCGCATCTGCCACATGCGGCTGCAGATGTTTAGCTACGAACGCTGCAAGTCGTTGGATAGGTGATCCTATGGAACTAACGATAGGCCTAAGCGGTGTTCCATCCTTATGAATTTTTGGGAGACCGTATATCTTGGGACATTTAGACGACTTTTCTCTAGGTATAAGTTGATTTTGCACTTCAGTTTCGATGTTACTCTCCTTTATCTTCGACTTGGTGGTCTTCTCCAAATACGTTGTTGGATCTGTGGAGATACATTTGTAAGCACTGTCCTGCAGTAAAGAAATCATTTTAGAGTGGTACTCATCGTTGTTCATGATAACGGTGACATTTCCTTTGTCTGCAGGAAGAATAATGATGTTGTTGTTCTGACGAAGATTCTTGAGTGCCAAAGATTCATCACGGGATAGATTCGATTTGGGTGGTTTAGCCAATCGTAAGATTCGAGAGGTATCTTGTCGGATGAGATCGGCGGTATTCTTATCCAGTCTCGAAATCGCAGTTTCTACTCCGCAGATGATAGATTCCACTGGAATACGTTTTGGAGCTATGGCGTAGTTGAAACCTTTAGCAAGTGCAGATATCGCAGATTCATCCAAAGTAATATCAGAAATATTACGGACAACTTTAGACATATCCAGATTAGTAGTACGATACCCTTTTTGCGTTGAATAAAGATGGTCGAATTTCTTCCTTTGCTTTATCGTGTTGAGGTTTCTGTTAGTTTCCGCTCGAAAGTCTGCTAATTGGTCGATGATGTTCCAGATCATAGGGTGGATGATCCCGCTGAGGTGAAGATGCAAATCAAGAAGTTCTTTATTTATTTTGGCCAAAATGTGTCTCGTCTCTTTGATGGAATCTCGAAGAAGAGCAGCACTCGCCTTGTTCAGAATGTTCGTGGTCCGATACGTTTTTCGATGGAATGACAATCTAGCACAGGTCGGGATGATGTTCTGATCTCTGCAGCGTTGCAGGAATGTCAAATTGCATAGATTTTTACATTTCTTGGACCGCAGTATTTCAAAACTTCTGGTTTGATGGAATATATTCTCCCCGTAGAGACGTATAATAATATTACGAAGGTTTTCGCGGCTGATATGTATTAAAGGTAAACATTTCAGGGTGTCATACCGCTTAATAAATTCGAAGATTTCTCCAACTGGTTGAAGAACATCTTGAATGGCACTTGGAGTTGGACGACGTTTCGACGAAATCACATTCGTCATTTTCAAGTCCTTGTAGTAGTCCTGGTTTGGCTTCTAGTTATGCGGCAACACGACGGACTGTCAACTTGATGTACAGCTGACTGAATAGGTTGTTTATCAATTACTGTGGCAACTAGCATCGAGGGAGCTGTACTGCTAGAACGGATGGCTGGTGTTCGTAGAGAATGGCCGGCCGTTGCTTGTAGTAACGTTGGTAACCACGATGCAGGTAATCGGCTTGTGTCGTCGCGGGTGTTCATACAATTCGGACGTTTCACGATTTCGATGGCTTCTCGTATGATGCATGCGTTTTTGTGTTCGACGCTGACAATGCTCTTGGTGTTTTCGAAATCAATCTTGTGCGAAGTATCCCATATATGATGCACTAGCGATGAAGTGTGTTCCATCTTCTTAACATAATTCTGATGTTCCTCCTTGCGTGCCTTTATTCTCCGGTTGGTGTGGCCTATGTAGCTGCTATCGCAATCCCGACACGGTATCTCGTAGACTCCTTGGTTTTCCAAAGGGATGTACTCTTTAGGATTCCTCAATATGGACTGGATTATTCTATCCGTGGTAAAGGTTGTCCTGATGTTACATTTTCTAAGGATTCTTCCGATTTTCTCTGTCGTGCCTCGGATGTAAGGTAGGTACGCCGTGCCACAAGGTCTCTCCTCTTCTGCGTCTTGCGTTTTGGTCTTCGGTGGTCGGAACGCTTTCCTAATCGCTGCTCTGCCATAACCATTTTGTTCGAATACTCGAGCAAGGGTTGCTAATTCTTGTCTTGTATTCTCCTTGTCGGCTATCCTTCTTGATCTACAAACCAGTGTTGTCAGGACTGATTGTAGTTGAGCAGGGTGGTGGTGTGAATTAGCATTTAGGTAGCGATTGGTGTGCGTGGTCTTCCTATAAACCGTGTGCCCCAATTTGCCATTCTTCTTGGTGATGAGAACGTCTAGGAATGGAAGGTGGTTGTTCTTCTCCAATTCCATCGTAAACTGGATCTTATTATGGATGCTATTGAGATGGGTAAGGAAATCAGCAAGTCGATTCTTACCGTGACCCCATATGGCAAAGACATCATCGACATACCGAAGCCAAAGTTTCGGTTTGTAAATGGTGCTGTCCAGTGCTTTCGATTCGAAGTCCTCCATGAAGAGATTCGCAATGACGGGAGACAAAGGTGAACCCATCGGCGCTCCTTCTACTTGCTTGTAGCGTTGACCATTATAGATGAAATATGTATTCTGGAGACAATGATCGGCAAGTTTGATGATGTGTTGAGGTGGATCATACTTCTGTTTAATTACGTTTAGAGCTTCGGCAACTGGCACTTTAGTAAACAGAGAGACGACGTCAAAGCTCACGAGGATATCGGTCGGTGTAATTTTCTCCTTTTGCAGCATCTCGATGAAGTGGGTAGAATTCATAACGTATGAAGCCGCATCTGCCACATGCGGCTGCAGATGTTTAGCTACGAACGCTGCAAGTCGTTGGATAGGTGATCCTATGGAACTAACGATAGGCCTAAGCGGTGTTCCATCCTTATGAATTTTTGGGAGACCGTATATCTTGGGACATTTAGACGACTTTTCTCTAGGTATAAGTTGATTTTGCACTTCAGTTTCGATGTTACTCTCCTTTATCTTCGACTTGGTGGTCTTCTCCAAATACGTTGTTGGATCTGTGGAGATACATTTGTAAGCACTGTCCTGCAGTAAAGAAATCATTTTAGAGTGGTACTCATCGTTGTTCATGATAACGGTGACATTTCCTTTGTCTGCAGGAAGAATAATGATGTTGTTGTTCTGACGAAGATTCTTGAGTGCCAAAGATTCATCACGGGATAGATTCGATTTGGGTGGTTTAGCCAATCGTAAGATTCGAGAGGTATCTTGTCGGATGAGATCGGCGGTATTCTTATCCAGTCTCGAAATCGCAGTTTCTACTCCGCAGATGATAGATTCCACTGGAATACGTTTTGGAGCTATGGCGTAGTTGAAACCTTTAGCAAGTGCAGATATCGCAGATTCATCCAAAGTAATATCAGAAATATTACGGACAACTTTAGACATATCCAGATTAGTAGTACGATACCCTTTTTGCGTTGAATAAAGATGGTCGAATTTCTTCCTTTGCTTTATCGTGTTGAGGTTTCTGTTAGTTTCCGCTCGAAAGTCTGCTAATTGGTCGATGATGTTCCAGATCATAGGGTGGATGATCCCGCTGAGGTGAAGATGCAAATCAAGAAGTTCTTTATTTATTTTGGCCAAAATGTGTCTCGTCTCTTTGATGGAATCTCGAAGAAGAGCAGCACTCGCCTTGTTCAGAATGTTCGTGGTCCGATACGTTTTTCGATGGAATGACAATCTAGCACAGGTCGGGATGATGTTCTGATCTCTGCAGCGTTGCAGGAATGTCAAATTGCATAGATTTTTACATTTCTTGGACCGCAGTATTTCAAAACTTCTGGTTTGATGGAATATATTCTCCCCGTAGAGACGTATAATAATATTACGAAGGTTTTCGCGGCTGATATGTATTAAAGGTAAACATTTCAGGGTGTCATACCGCTTAATAAATTCGAAGATTTCTCCAACTGGTTGAAGAACATCTTGAATGGCACTTGGAGTTGGACGACGTTTCGACGAAATCACATTCGTCATTTTCAAGTCCTTGTAGTAGTCCTGGTTTGGCTTCTAGTTATGCGGCAACACGACGGACTGTCAACTTGATGTACAGCTGACTGAATAGGTTGTTTATCAATTACTGTGGCAACTAGCATCGAGGGAGCTGTACTGCTAGAACGGATGGCTGGTGTTCGTAGAGAATGGCCGGCCGTTGCTTGTAGTAACGTTGGTAACCACGATGCAGGTAATCGGCTTGTGTCGTCGCGGGTGTTCATACAATTCGGACGTTTCACGATTTCGATGGCTTCTCGTATGATGCATGCGTTTTTGTGTTCGACGCTGACAATGCTCTTGGTGTTTTCGAAATCAATCTTGTGCGAAGTATCCCATATATGATGCACTAGCGATGAAGTGTGTTCCATCTTCTTAACATAATTCTGATGTTCCTCCTTGCGTGCCTTTATTCTCCGGTTGGTGTGGCCTATGTAGCTGCTATCGCAATCCCGACACGGTATCTCGTAGACTCCTTGGTTTTCCAAAGGGATGTACTCTTTAGGATTCCTCAATATGGACTGGATTATTCTATCCGTGGTAAAGGTTGTCCTGATGTTACATTTTCTAAGGATTCTTCCGATTTTCTCTGTCGTGCCTCGGATGTAAGGTAGGTACGCCGTGCCACAAGGTCTCTCCTCTTCTGCGTCTTGCGTTTTGGTCTTCGGTGGTCGGAACGCTTTCCTAATCGCTGCTCTGCCATAACCATTTTGTTCGAATACTCGAGCAAGGGTTGCTAATTCTTGTCTTGTATTCTCCTTGTCGGCTATCCTTCTTGATCTACAAACCAGTGTTGTCAGGACTGATTGTAGTTGAGCAGGGTGGTGGTGTGAATTAGCATTTAGGTAGCGATTGGTGTGCGTGGTCTTCCTATAAACCGTGTGCCCCAATTTGCCATTCTTCTTGGTGATGAGAACGTCTAGGAATGGAAGGTGGTTGTTCTTCTCCAATTCCATCGTAAACTGGATCTTATTATGGATGCTATTGAGATGGGTAAGGAAATCAGCAAGTCGATTCTTACCGTGACCCCATATGGCAAAGACATCATCGACATACCGAAGCCAAAGTTTCGGTTTGTAAATGGTGCTGTCCAGTGCTTTCGATTCGAAGTCCTCCATGAAGAGATTCGCAATGACGGGAGACAAAGGTGAACCCATCGGCGCTCCTTCTACTTGCTTGTAGCGTTGACCATTATAGATGAAATATGTATTCTGGAGACAATGATCGGCAAGTTTGATGATGTGTTGAGGTGGATCATACTTCTGTTTAATTACGTTTAGAGCTTCGGCAACTGGCACTTTAGTAAACAGAGAGACGACGTCAAAGCTCACGAGGATATCGGTCGGTGTAATTTTCTCCTTTTGCAGCATCTCGATGAAGTGGGTAGAATTCATAACGTATGAAGCCGCATCTGCCACATGCGGCTGCAGATGTTTAGCTACGAACGCTGCAAGTCGTTGGATAGGTGATCCTATGGAACTAACGATAGGCCTAAGCGGTGTTCCATCCTTATGAATTTTTGGGAGACCGTATATCTTGGGACATTTAGACGACTTTTCTCTAGGTATAAGTTGATTTTGCACTTCAGTTTCGATGTTACTCTCCTTTATCTTCGACTTGGTGGTCTTCTCCAAATACGTTGTTGGATCTGTGGAGATACATTTGTAAGCACTGTCCTGCAGTAAAGAAATCATTTTAGAGTGGTACTCATCGTTGTTCATGATAACGGTGACATTTCCTTTGTCTGCAGGAAGAATAATGATGTTGTTGTTCTGACGAAGATTCTTGAGTGCCAAAGATTCATCACGGGATAGATTCGATTTGGGTGGTTTAGCCAATCGTAAGATTCGAGAGGTATCTTGTCGGATGAGATCGGCGGTATTCTTATCCAGTCTCGAAATCGCAGTTTCTACTCCGCAGATGATAGATTCCACTGGAATACGTTTTGGAGCTATGGCGTAGTTGAAACCTTTAGCAAGTGCAGATATCGCAGATTCATCCAAAGTAATATCAGAAATATTACGGACAACTTTAGACATATCCAGATTAGTAGTACGATACCCTTTTTGCGTTGAATAAAGATGGTCGAATTTCTTCCTTTGCTTTATCGTGTTGAGGTTTCTGTTAGTTTCCGCTCGAAAGTCTGCTAATTGGTCGATGATGTTCCAGATCATAGGGTGGATGATCCCGCTGAGGTGAAGATGCAAATCAAGAAGTTCTTTATTTATTTTGGCCAAAATGTGTCTCGTCTCTTTGATGGAATCTCGAAGAAGAGCAGCACTCGCCTTGTTCAGAATGTTCGTGGTCCGATACGTTTTTCGATGGAATGACAATCTAGCACAGGTCGGGATGATGTTCTGATCTCTGCAGCGTTGCAGGAATGTCAAATTGCATAGATTTTTACATTTCTTGGACCGCAGTATTTCAAAACTTCTGGTTTGATGGAATATATTCTCCCCGTAGAGACGTATAATAATATTACGAAGGTTTTCGCGGCTGATATGTATTAAAGGTAAACATTTCAGGGTGTCATACCGCTTAATAAATTCGAAGATTTCTCCAACTGGTTGAAGAACATCTTGAATGGCACTTGGAGTTGGACGACGTTTCGACGAAATCACATTCGTCATTTTCAAGTCCTTGTAGTAGTCCTGGTTTGGCTTCTAGTTATGCGGCAACACGACGGACTGTCAACTTGATGTACAGCTGACTGAATAGGTTGTTTATCAATTACTGTGGCAACTAGCATCGAGGGAGCTGTACTGCTAGAACGGATGGCTGGTGTTCGTAGAGAATGGCCGGCCGTTGCTTGTAGTAACGTTGGTAACCACGATGCAGGTAATCGGCTTGTGTCGTCGCGGGTGTTCATACAATTCGGACGTTTCACGATTTCGATGGCTTCTCGTATGATGCATGCGTTTTTGTGTTCGACGCTGACAATGCTCTTGGTGTTTTCGAAATCAATCTTGTGCGAAGTATCCCATATATGATGCACTAGCGATGAAGTGTGTTCCATCTTCTTAACATAATTCTGATGTTCCTCCTTGCGTGCCTTTATTCTCCGGTTGGTGTGGCCTATGTAGCTGCTATCGCAATCCCGACACGGTATCTCGTAGACTCCTTGGTTTTCCAAAGGGATGTACTCTTTAGGATTCCTCAATATGGACTGGATTATTCTATCCGTGGTAAAGGTTGTCCTGATGTTACATTTTCTAAGGATTCTTCCGATTTTCTCTGTCGTGCCTCGGATGTAAGGTAGGTACGCCGTGCCACAAGGTCTCTCCTCTTCTGCGTCTTGCGTTTTGGTCTTCGGTGGTCGGAACGCTTTCCTAATCGCTGCTCTGCCATAACCATTTTGTTCGAATACTCGAGCAAGGGTTGCTAATTCTTGTCTTGTATTCTCCTTGTCGGCTATCCTTCTTGATCTACAAACCAGTGTTGTCAGGACTGATTGTAGTTGAGCAGGGTGGTGGTGTGAATTAGCATTTAGGTAGCGATTGGTGTGCGTGGTCTTCCTATAAACCGTGTGCCCCAATTTGCCATTCTTCTTGGTGATGAGAACGTCTAGGAATGGAAGGTGGTTGTTCTTCTCCAATTCCATCGTAAACTGGATCTTATTATGGATGCTATTGAGATGGGTAAGGAAATCAGCAAGTCGATTCTTACCGTGACCCCATATGGCAAAGACATCATCGACATACCGAAGCCAAAGTTTCGGTTTGTAAATGGTGCTGTCCAGTGCTTTCGATTCGAAGTCCTCCATGAAGAGATTCGCAATGACGGGAGACAAAGGTGAACCCATCGGCGCTCCTTCTACTTGCTTGTAGCGTTGACCATTATAGATGAAATATGTATTCTGGAGACAATGATCGGCAAGTTTGATGATGTGTTGAGGTGGATCATACTTCTGTTTAATTACGTTTAGAGCTTCGGCAACTGGCACTTTAGTAAACAGAGAGACGACGTCAAAGCTCACGAGGATATCGGTCGGTGTAATTTTCTCCTTTTGCAGCATCTCGATGAAGTGGGTAGAATTCATAACGTATGAAGCCGCATCTGCCACATGATCCACCTCAACACATCATCAAACTTGCCGATCATTGTCTCCAGAATACATATTTCATCTATAATGGTCAACGCTACAAGCAAGTAGAAGGAGCGCCGATGGGTTCACCTTTGTCTCCCGTCATTGCGAATCTCTTCATGGAGGACTTCGAATCGAAAGCACTGGACAGCACCATTTACAAACCGAAACTTTGGCTTCGGTATGTCGATGATGTCTTTGCCATATGGGGTCACGGTAAGAATCGACTTGCTGATTTCCTTACCCATCTCAATAGCATCCATAATAAGATCCAGTTTACGATGGAATTGGAGAAGAACAACCACCTTCCATTCCTAGACGTTCTCATCACCAAGAAGAATGGCAAATTGGGGCACACGGTTTATAGGAAGACCACGCACACCAATCGCTACCTAAATGCTAATTCACACCACCACCCTGCTCAACTACAATCAGTCCTGACAACACTGGTTTGTAGATCAAGAAGGATAGCCGACAAGGAGAATACAAGACAAGAATTAGCAACCCTTGCTCGAGTATTCGAACAAAATGGTTATGGCAGAGCAGCGATTAGGAAAGCGTTCCGACCACCGAAGACCAAAACGCAAGACGCAGAAGAGGAGAGACCTTGTGGCACGGCGTACCTACCTTACATCCGAGGCACGACAGAGAAAATCGGAAGAATCCTTAGAAAATGTAACATCAGGACAACCTTTACCACGGATAGAATAATCCAGTCCATATTGAGGAATCCTAAAGAGTACATCCCTTTGGAAAACCAAGGAGTCTACGAGATACCGTGTCGGGATTGCGATAGCAGCTACATAGGCCACACCAACCGGAGAATAAAGGCACGCAAGGAGGAACATCAGAATTATGTTAAGAAGATGGAACACACTTCATCGCTAGTGCATCATATATGGGATACTTCGCACAAGATTGATTTCGAAAACACCAAGAGCATTGTCAGCGTCGAACACAAAAACGCATGCATCATACGAGAAGCCATCGAAATCGTGAAACGTCCGAATTGTATGAACACCCGCGACGACACAAGCCGATTACCTGCATCGTGGTTACCAACGTTACTACAAGCAACGGCCGGCCATTCTCTACGAACACCAGCCATCCGTTCTAGCAGTACAGCTCCCTCGATGCTAGTTGCCACAGTAATTGATAAACAACCTATTCAGTCAGCTGTACATCAAGTTGACAGTCCGTCGTGTTGCCGCATAACTAGAAGCCAAACCAGGACTACTACAAGGACTTGAAAATGACGAATGTGATTTCGTCGAAACGTCGTCCAACTCCAAGTGCCATTCAAGATGTTCTTCAACCAGTTGGAGAAATCTTCGAATTTATTAAGCGGTATGACACCCTGAAATGTTTACCTTTAATACATATCAGCCGCGAAAACCTTCGTAATAATATATATATATATATATATATATATATATTGTTATGATACATGATATGGACAGAGATTATAATAAAGGAATTATTTTGAAGGCATAGTTTCCTATAAATAGGGACTATAGCAATATATATATATATATATATATATATATATATATAAATAAAAAAGTACCTTTACGTTCGACGAACTAAAAGTAAGTTCTACTTGGTCGCCTATAGACACAGACACGCGATTGACTGTAGACACAACATTCACAACACAACACAAGTGCGAAGCTCCGTCTCTGCAAGCTACCACACACAAGTACTATGACCTCCCGCGCCAGCTATAGATTTTCCACATGTCGGGCAGCGAGGTAGCAGGACACCCTGCAGTCTTTTATTCGGTACTAAATATTTAACGTGAAATTAACGTGAAACGTGAATCACGCATTGGAAATTTTAACTCGCGTTCACTGGCCGATTTTCAGATATAACTCACATTCACGTCTGGACTCGCCATGACTCGGCATGACCCGACTGTTTTCACGTCAAGCGACCATCCCTAATTCCAGGCAATATTAATAAAATTTTAGGTTTAGCGTGCAAATATTTAAATGAGATTTGTACTCTATAAATATTACAAAAATGTAAAATTAATATTAAATAAATATTTCTTGCTGTCTGGGTTGTTTCTTCTAAGGCTGTGATATGTATTTTTGGTACATTATGGTACTTTAATAACTATTACATTAAAAACATTATCGTAAAATGACTTTCCACTTTTAAAACTTATCGGTTTTTTGTTACCGATATTATTATTCAATTAAATTCCGTAGAATTCTGTATATATTTTTTTAAATTTATTTGACCAGATCAGAGTTTATTTCGCTCTACATGGTTTTGTTATATCTAATGTCTTATAATAAAACTGATTATTATCTTACGCCTAATTAAATATCGCTGCGTTTTTGCAAATAACAATTAGTAATTAATAACCTACACTGCACATAAGTGCCTTATGACACCATTACACTTTCTTTTGTGTTTAATCACTCTCACTGTCACGTCCTGATGATAAGTATATGTCCTGAGGGAGCTTTCTTTTAAGCCGAGTGTGAATATTGCGTGAACCGGTTCCGTAGTTTCTTGCACTTGGGCACTCGTAGATGTTTTTGAAATATTTTTCATCATCATCATTGGCACCCCAGCCTATTATGGGCCTTGGCCTCCTCGAGAATCTTCCGCCATTGACTTCGGTCTCTTGCTTTTATTTTCCAGCCTCGAACTCCAATAAGTTTCAGGTCTTTTTCAATAGCGTCCATATACCTAGCTTTTGGGCGCCCTACTGATCTTTTACCTTCTGGGTTACTTTTTATCAGTTGTCTTACTGGTTCTGATTCGTCTTTCCGCTCTACATGACCTATCCATCGTAGCCTCCCTATTCTAATCGTAGATATTATATCACTATCATTGTATTTCTGGTAGAGTTCGAAATTATAACGTCTACGCCATTGTCCATTTTCATTTATTGCCCCGTATATAGTCCTTAGCACTTTCCGTTCGAAGATAGATAGAGTACTCTCATCGTTTTTGTTTATAACCCAAGTCTCAGAACCATATGTGAGGACCGGTCTTATGAGGGTCTTGTATAATTTAATCCTTGTTGGTTTTTCGACCGCAATTGATGCTTCAGTCCGTAATAGCATCTGCTTGCCATTACTATGCGTCTGTGGATCTCTTCGCTAATATTATTATATTGATTGACTTGTGAGCCTAAGTAGACAAATTCTTTCACACTTTCGAAATTATATTCGCCAATTGTCAGGTTCTGCCGTATTCTTGGTAGTCGGCTTTCATCGGTTACAGCCATATATTTAGTTTTGGTTTCGTTTATTTGTAGTCCCAGTTTTTCAGCAGCCGTCTCCAGGGCAATAAATGCCTCTTTCATGTCTAACACACTTCTCCCAATTACGTCTATATCGTCAGCATACGCAAGTAGTTGTACAGATTTATTAAATATTGTGCCTCGTGTATTAATTTTTGATTCCCTCACTGGTTTTTCAAGGGCGATGTTGAACAGTAGGCAGGATAATGCATCTCCTTGGCGAAGGCCTTTATTAGTAGTAAAAGGGCGGGATAGATTCCCCTGTATTCTAACTTTGCATTCTACTTGTCTCATGGTTAGCCTGGTGAGTTTAATCAAGTGACTGGGGAATCCAAATTCTTCCATAGCCTTGTATAATGCTCTTCTATTAATGCTGTCATAAGCGCTCTTAAAGTCTATGAAGAGGTGGTGGGTATCTATGTTGTACTCACGGGTTTTTCGAGTATCTGTCTTAGAGCACATAATTGGTCTACGGTCGATTTATTTGGCTGAAATCCGCATTGATAATTTCCTATTATGTTGTTTACGAGTGGCTTCAGTCGTGTGTACAGTATATATGAAAATATTTTGTATGCCACGTTAAGTAATGTGATTGCCCGGCAGTTAGTGCATTCTAACAGATCCCCTTTTTTGTGGATAGGGCAGATAATTCCAGCATTCCATTCCTCTGGAAATTTGGCCTCTTCCCATACCTTTGTAATGGTTTTATGTACAATTCCAATTAGTTGGTTGCTGCCGTTTTTGTACAGTGCAGCTGGTAGGCCGTCTGTTCCAGGTGCTTTATTGTTATGTAGCCGTTTTATTGCGTTCTCCACCTCTTCTCGTGTTGGAGGGTTCAGGTTTTCATGATTTTCGCCGATTTCTATGTCTTCATCTTGTTCTTCTATCACGATATTTTGCTGTTGTTCTGCATTGTCATTCAGTTGTTCTTCATAGTATTCTGCCCACCTATCCAGTATGTTCTCTTTGGAGTTTAATATATTATTTTGTTTATTTCTGCACATCGTTACTCTAGGTAGAAATTCTTTCCTCATGTTATATACTTTTCTGTACATTTTCTGCGCTTCATTTTGGTTATTGAGTTGTTCTATCATGTCCAGTTGTTTTTTATTGTGCATTTTCTTCTTATGTTTGTGTATTCTCTTTTCTATTTTCCTTAGTTTTTGGTATTCTTTATAGTTCTTCCTAGTTGTTTGTGTTGTTTGCATTTTCATGTAAGCGGCGTTTTTTCTTTTTGTTGCTTCGGAACATTCCTCATCAAACCAGTCGTTGCGTACTTTCCTTGGTTGGTTTCCCAGGACTTCTTCTGTTGTTTTCCTTATTGTCTCAGTGCATCGTGTCCACAATTCTTGTATGTTATCACTTTCCGCCCATAGAGGTTTTGCTAGATATTTATCCAGGGTCACTTGGTATTCCCTAAGTTTAATATTATCCCTCGTCAGCTTGTCTATATGGTATTTTTTACTTTTGGCTCCTAGCTGTTGTTTTTGTTTCGATATTCTAGCTCGTAGTTTAGCAGTTACTAGGTAGTGGTCGGAGTCTACATTTGCTCCCCGGAATGATCTTACATCTAATATATCTGTGGCATGACGTGCATCAATTAGTAAGTGATCTATCTGGTTTTTAGTTTTGCCATCAGGGGATATCCACGTTTCTTTATGTATCTGTTTATGTTCAAAATATGTGCTCATGACTGTCATGTTGAGTGAAGCAGCACAATTAATTAAGAACCTTCCATTCTAATTACTAGTTGGATGAAGGCTATGTTTGCCTAAGGTTGGTCGATACATTGTTTCATGGCCTATTTGAGCATCCATATCCCCGAGGATAACTTTGATATCTCGTTTTGGACATTTCCTGTAGACTTCCTCTAGTATTTCGTAGAACTCCTCTTTCTCTTCATCGGGCTTCTCGTTAGTTGGTGCATGTGCGTTAATAAAGCTGTAATTAAAGAACTTCCCTTTCATTCTAATCATACATATTCTTGGATTTATTGCCTGGAAATCTATTATTAGGTGTTTCACTTTCTTTCTGACAGTGAATCCTGTTCCAAACATGTGATCTGATCTATGGCAGCTATAATAAAAGTTATAATTCCGCCTTTCAATTATGCCTTTGCCTGTCCATCTAACTTCTTGGATAGCTGTTATGTCTACACTATATTTTTCTAAGACTTCACTAAGTTCTTGTAGTGCACGCGCTCTGTATATTGTTCGTACATTCCATGTGCTTATCCGTAAATCGTTGCAAGGTTGTCGTCGTGGTTTCAGTCCGGCTTTTAAGACTTGAGGTTTCGTAACTATGTTTTTTTACAGGGGGAGAGGTTTTATCCCCCAGGGGTAGTTAGCCTCTTGCCCAACCCCCATTTCGGATGACCATGTGCTCGGGTACCTCGGGGTTGCAAAGCCCGTACTAACATCTAAGATGTTAGCCCCTGGGGGCGAAATATTTTTACTTGTAGTTTTTATGTGATCGGAGATTGTTGGAAGATTGGCTTCACGTTGAAGTCCATTATTACGTACAAACCAAGGAGCGTTGAAGCCTATCCTAGTAATTTTATTTTGGAAGGTTTGTAGTTTGTGCAGGTGTGTATTTGAAGTTGCACCCCAGATTTGGCAAGCATATGTAATTATTGGCCTTAAGATTGATTTGTATATTAATAAACCGCATTCGTGTTTTGATGGTGATCTTTTATTAATTATGGGATACAACATCGATAGTCTCGCATAGGCCTGGTTCAGTTTTTTATTAATGTGGAAAGACCAAGTTAACATTTTATCAAGATAAGCCACTAGATATCTTATGGCGTCATCAGCTGCATTCCATTCAATTTGTTGGTTTTCAATTATGATGTTAGGAGGGGTAACTGGACGGCGTAAAGAAAAAATGTTTGCTTCACATTTGCTTGCGTTTAGTTTAATGTTCCATTTATTAAACCATGTGGTAAGGATCTCAATACTATTTTGAAGTTGCTGCGCTGCTGCAAGGATGTCTGAATGTTGGCAAAGTAATACCATATCGTCGGCGTACATAGCGATGATGGAGTTAGGAGGTTCTGGTAAGTCATTTACGAAGATGGGGGGGGGGCCTAAGATCGAGCCTTGGGGAACTCCGGCACGAGACTGTTTGATAGATGAAAGCGAGGAGTTTATTCTTACTGCGAATGTTCCATCAGTTAAAAATTATTTTATAACACAGAGTAAGTAGCTAGGTATGTTGGCACTATGTAGTTTATATAGAAGGCCATCGATCCAAACACGGTCAAACGCATTGGCAATGTCCAAGAAAACTGCTACGACGTGCATCTTGTTTTCAAATGCAGTTTCTATTATTTCAGAAACTCGAGACAGTTGATGTGCGGTTGCGTATTTCTTACGAAAACCGTATTGGAAGTCTGGTAATGTATGGTTTTCACAGAGGAAAGTAGCCAGACGCGCTTGAATAATTTTTTCGAACAATTTGTTGAAAGAAGACTTATAGGGCGATAACTATTTACTTATATCGTTTTGTTTTTATCGGGCTTCGAGAAAAGAGAGTGTTTTCATGTCTTTGGGAAATATCCTAGTCTCATACTAGCGTTGAATAATATTGCCAGAACGGTGAAAATTTTGAGAGGAAAATTTCGTATTATCACATTAAGAATTAGATCATGACCCGGTGATTTTTTAATAGGGAGTGCATTGGCAAGTGCTTGTACCTATTTCTGCTAGGGAAGTTGGGTTTATTGTTTCAGGTACTGTAGGGAAGTCGTTGTGAATTACAGCAGTAATATTTTCGAGAAATCTGTTATCTTCTGAGATTGATGTAGTGAAGATTTTTTCCAAGTGATCCACAAAAATACCACACTTTGGGTTGGAGTTCAGAAATGTATTTTTTATAGCAATCAATCCTATAATTATCAAGAAGTTGTTTGATTTCACGGTTGGTACGATTTAATTGCGTCGATTTTTATTTTTAATTCGAGCTAAGATATGAGCTGGAGGGTTTTTGTAGTCGGTTTTATGGTTTACTTGGTTAGTCTTAATTGCAGCGAGAGTTACAGCATTGGTTATTTTTGAGTTTAATTCATCGATTTCTGCGTCTATTTCTTCTTCCGATGTTATCGATACTGGACAGATTGTCGTTTTATTAAGGGAATTTTTCAAGCAAGGCCAGTCGATTCTGCTATTGATTAATTTGGGAAGTATGTGTTTAATCGCAGGGGCAGAAAATTAATCATAACTGGGATATGATCAGAATCTAATTCCATCACTACAGATTGTGATATAGGGATGGCAAAATTTTATATTAAACACACGTCTAATATATCAGGGCGAGTAGTTGTATTGCATGATGTGTCAGGTAAGTATATAGTTTAGCACCGCTAGGGTTATTACTTAAGCTACCCCATAAAGTATGTTTGGAGTTGAAATCTCCGATAGCCAAGGTAGAGACTTCGTTTTGGAAAAGTGCTACTACGTCTTCTTCTAATAGGCGTCTGCTGGGTTGTTTGTATACTGCAAGGATAGAATTCTGTATAATTAAAAGTGCTAAACCTGAACATAAGCTACTATTATCATAGTTTAGTGTGTTATTTAAGACAATGCACACAATGACTTTTTACGGCACCTTTTCTTATACAGGGTCTCCAAAAAGTATGGATACAGCTAAATATTTTTAGAACGGTTTAGTAGAGCTCGTTGAAATTTGGCAGCCAGTTGAAAGTGTTTAAATTCTATCATCTGAGATTTTTTCAATTTTCTACCATCATTAATTTTGAAGATACAAGGTCAGTTTGATTTTTTTAAATAGCAATGGGGAGTCATATTTGATATTTTTGAAAACGGTATTTTTTTTCTGAATTCAGTAATGTGTGTTACATTACTGAATTGCCACTTTTATTTTTATTAAAATGTAAAAAAATCAAACCTAGCTTTGAAAATGTTGTTAGTACTGTTATTAGAAATCTGTCATTTGCATATTAGCCAAAAATTAAACTTTTGTGCAATAATTAGTTTGACAATGGTACATTTAAGTGAAACTGAGCATATAGAAATCCAGATGATGGTCGGATATAGCGATAACAGACGAAGTTGTGCTCAAGTAGTCATCAAAATTTTATTAGTTCGATAATTTTTTTAAAAGTTTTGATTAAAATAAGATATGCAAGTGTTACATTTTACTCAATTCAGAAAAAAATACTCTTTTCAAAAATATCAAATTTGATTCCCCCGTGCCATTTAAAAAAAATCAAGTTGGCCTTGTATCTTGAAAATAAATGATGGTAGAAAATTGAAAAATCTCAGATGATAGAATTTAAACACTTCTGTGTGCCAAATTTCAACGAGTTCTGCTAAATCGTTCTAAAAATATTTAGCTGTATCCATACTTTTTAGCCCTCATGTATAATATTTCTACACTCTCTATTTGTTAGACATAACAGCGAGATATCCTTAACATTTGCGTTTGTTTTGAGCAAAGAAACGAAGCAACCTATCCCTCTTATTTGGCGAACAAAACGAAAACCTGGTCGGAAATGTTTAGTAACAAACAACCACCAGTTTAAAAGCCCTGGACACCGTTGTATTTTAGGAAACGTGGGTGTATGTAAAGTGCTTTAATCACGTGTTTCGAATCGCATGTAACAAAATAGAATTGTGTTCGAGCATTGGATACCACCAACATTTAATTTGCCTCGGGGAATCTATTCCCGATATTTTCAGTGTAATTATTTAGTTTACGCAACAAATCGGGTGGTAATTAGATTTTGAAATAGCCCACGTTGAATATTATGATACCCAAACCAACGCACTTAAATAATTTTAAATGGTATGTGAAAATATTTTAATTATATAAAGAGATATTAATGTGGTGGCAGCTAGGCTCCGATTAACTGATAGCTTATAATTTGTATATATAAAAATTGCGTTGCTCATCAATACTCGATAGTTACCATCAGCAAAATTGTTAGTAATACTTGTACTGTACCTATTTTCTAAAATATGAAATCGTTATTGTTACTGAAGTTAGAGTAAATCATTCAGTACAAAGGTAACAAAGGTATGCTTTTCGTTGGTAGATTGCCAATTTTTAATTAAACGTTAATCAGTTACCTGCCAGAGAACGAATAAAAGTACCAATGCAATTGCTGTTTTAGGAGGGCGATTTGAGTTTTCGCGTCTCGACACAGAAAAAGCATTGAAATCGGAATAAGCATGTGTCGAAATATCTAATATTTATTTTAATATCTGCCTCCTTAATCCATATCTGTTTTCCACACGTGGTCTGCATATTGTCGTGGGGAGCGTCCTCTCGATTTCTTTCCGTTCATTTTTGTTATCATGATGAGTAGTTCAATATCGCCTGTTCTACTTGCTACATGTCCAAACTAACACAATATACGATCGTGTATTTTTCATGTATAGGTACAGTATCCTAACCAAAACTTGAAAAGTTATCTAAAATAAAGTACATCATGGAAAGTGTAAGTCATGTCTAAGTTGGTTTCATAGACTCAGTATAGTATTTTATCTTACAGTAGAGCCTATTACCATACATTATACAACTGTTTTCAGTGACTAAAATGAAGTTTTATTCACAAGTGAGTTTTCATTATTTATACTACTGCATTGTTGGTAGCACTGTCAAGCTATGTCAAATTCGTAATTTTCAGGTTAAGTTTTGCGTCAGTCTGTGTCAAATAACAAACAAAACCTAACCTACGAACCTCGAATTTGACATAGACTGACAATACACTTCAGTACTGTCAAACGTATATCACAAATCATAGGCGACTAATTATAAATTTATTTCGCGTCATATTCTGACTGCGCAAACTATTTAGGCACAAGAATTGCTACTGTAAGATAAAACGTCGTATATCACACGTGAGCGAAATGCCATTATAAGCTCGTGAGAAATTGTATCGTTCGTGCTGGGGCAATCGCGATTCAAAATTCTCACTCACAAATAATGATGCATTTCTCTCACTTATAATATAATCTACTATTATTTGTTTCTCACTTGTAAACATCAATTTATCAAGTCATTGTATTAATCAAGAAAGTTTATTTTAACAAGTTACTAACTTGTAAAATCTTTACAAGTTAACTGTCAGTTTTACAACCGTGCTCATAGATAAATGATAGCGTGCAAAGCAAGAGTTGTCTTCCTTAGTATGTGTCATATTGATGAATTTAGTTGCTTGTCAGACATTTTGAATAAATGGTAAATTTCTAGTTATTTACAAGTGAGGAACAAATAAAATATTCAACAATACACGCAAGGTAACAGGTTTTACTGGCCTGCCGCTCGCCAGTCATATTCTTCTATTCGCCAGTAAAAACCCTTTTACCAAGCTAGTAATGTTATAGTATTTAACATTAAGAGTATAAAGTGAGGTTTAAATAATTATAATAATTATGTAAGTAGTAAACAATAGTAGATTTAAACCTCACTTTATACTCTTAATGACCGCTAAAATATTTGACAGAACTGTTTGTTTGTTTCATTGACTTAATTTTAGTTTAAAAATTTGTCCTGCTACTCATTTTGTTTATGTCTTCCTTGTCGCACTCATTAATTTCCTATGTTCAAAACGGATTTCGGACAATCTGCATAAGAAACAGTAAGATTCTAACACAATTTAATTATTATCTGAAATGAAGTGGAGGATTAATGGCAAATCCTTATTTGAGAAATACCATTCAACGTAGTGGGCGTTAGACAAATATAATAAAGTTTCTATAGTGTGTTGGAATATAAAATATATGCTAAACTAAATCACTAAGGAGATACTCTTTATTTATCAGTATGTAATAATAACTTGGTACAAAAACATGTAATACATTTGTAAGCGGTTGAAATTACGAAAATAGACCCTTTATAAAAATTAAAAGCTGTTTGATATATAAAAGAGTTATGAATTAACTATAATTGGCGTGGTAAAAATAAAATAATAAATGTTAATAGCTATTTGTGCAGCAAGTGCTAAAAGTGGTAGAGTGCAATAACACTTTTAGCACGAGTTTGCACACAATATTTTTTCTTCGGCATTAAATTTACTGTTATTAATCCATAAATGCTCGGGGGAATGCTCGGTAGATATACCGGGTAGAAGGAAAATAAAATACCTCCCGCGGACCAACAGGTAAACGGCAGCGTCTGTACTCAGATTGAGCGGCTGCAACAGCGTTTGTACCCAGAGTGGGCGGCTGAACTAAACTCGCCAACCCGCAATTAGCAAGCGTGGCGTTTCAATTGCTAAAAACCCCCTCAAACAATATCAACATGAAAAAGACGAACTTAAATTGGACATTACCCCAGGTGGGTAGGACTAGAAGTCCTCAGTCCCACACCGATAAGTCGGTTCGCCCTATGGATTCTGGGGAGGGTACAAGTTCGTTAAAGATGGATAGAAAATCAAATAGAAACAAATTTAAAATATTAAATCTCTCAACATATAATATTAGATCCCTGTCAACTGAAGATAGAGTAAAGGAGCTGGAACTGGAACTTGATAAGATCAAATGGGACGTACTAGGTTTGTGTGAGATAAGAAGAAGAGGCGAAGAATGTCTAACACTAAAATCTGGACACGTTCTTTATTACAAAGGAAATGAGGATAATAGTCATGATGGAGTAGGTTTTTTAATAAACTCAAAGTGGAAAGCACTAGTGCGAGATATCAAAAGCATATCAGAAAGAGTGGTATATATCACAATGCAACTGGCCCACAAGGTTAAAATAAAAATTATACAAGTATATGCCCCAACACAAAGCTATGATGATGACACAGTAGAAGAATTCTACGAAGACATAACTAGGGCAATTACAGAAGCACCATCTAGATACACGTTTCTGATGGGAGACTTCAATACGAAGCTTGGCAAAAAAGAAACAAATCAAGAGGAAGCTATAGGAAATCATGGTATAGGAACTAGGAACGACAGAGGAAGCATATTACTAAACTCTCTAAGCCAAAACAAACTATACGCTATGAATACCTTCTTTAAGAAAAAACCGAACCGGAAGTGGACATGGGAAAGTCCGGACGGGATTACTAAAAACGAAATAGACTTTATCATAGTGGAAAATAAAAGACTAATAAAAGACGTGTCGGTATTTAACAATTTTGCAACCGCAAACGATCACCGCTTAGTTAGAGCTAAAGTAAAAATAAATGTTAAAGTAGAAAGATATAATATCATAAAAGGACAGAAAAATATCAAAAATTACATAAGGGATCTTACTGAGAAAAAGAACGCGTATTCAGATAAGGTGGAGCAGCTACTACAAGATAAAGACCTGGAAGACATGTCAAGGGATGACGTAAATAAAAACTTAACAAACGCCATGATCACCGCACTAAAAGACATAAGATCAAGAGTACCATTGGCAAGAAACAAGAAACTAACCGATGACACTATAAAATTAATAGAGGAGAGAAGACGACTAAGACAAGAAAATGCAATAAATACACCGAAATATAAAGAACTGCAAAAACAAATAAGGAAAAGGTGTAGAGAAGATATAAGAAAATATAACATGAGTGAGATAGAAAAAACCATATTGGACAACAGCAGTAGGAAAATACTGAAAGCGAAACTATCATCAGGAAAAAGAGAAATCTTCTCTCTATTTAATGAAGATAACGAGATCACCAACAACAGAGCTGAAATAATGCAAATTGCACAAAACTATTATGAAGAGCTATACCTACCAAAAATAGAACGACCTAATCAAATAATAATAAACAGGTCACATAGAGATGCCCCAATAATGAATATAGGATCAGAGGACATACCTGAAGTTAAAGTAGATGAAATACGACACGCACTGAAACAAATGAAAAACAAACGGTCACCAGGAGAAGATGAGATAATTCCAGAGATGTGGAAAGCTTGTAACACTAAAACACAGGAGAAATTAGCCTATCTATTTAACCAATGCATACACGAAGCAGAAATTCCGGAAGACTGGAACAACGCTATAATCACCTTATTGCACAAAAAAGGGGACATTAGAAATTTAAATAACTACAGACCCATAAGTCTTCTATCACACATCTACAAGCTCTTTACAAGAGTGATACTAAATAGATTGGCCAATAAACTAGACTCTTATCAACCACCGGAGCAGGCGGGGTTTAGAGCAGGATATAGCACCAACGACCATCTTCAGACTCTCAAAATACTCATTGAAAAGTGTAATGAATATAATAAACAAATAGTAATAACGTTTGTAGACTATGAAAAGCCTTCGACACGATCGAAGCATGGGCAGTTATAAACGCCTTAAAAGACTGCAGAGTAGATGAAAGGTACATTCAACTATTAAAAAATATCCAGAATAAGGCAACTTCCTGCATACGTTTACATAATAAAACAGAAAAGTTGAAGATAGGTAGAGGAGTAAGATAAGGAGACCCAGTCTCTCCAAAACTCTTTACGTTGACACTGGAAAACATCTTTCGAGAATTACCATGGGAAGACAAGGGAATAAATATAGATGGGCAAAAACTAAACAATCTGAGATTTGCCGATGAGATCGTCCTAATATCAGAGAACTTAGACGAAATGACAGACATGATAAAACAATTGCAAGAGAAATCCCTGGAGGTTGGATTGAAGGTAAATGTAAGCAAAACAAAAATGATGACAAACTTAGAGGTAGATAACCGACAACTTCCGATGGAAATAGTTACAAGCTACATATACCTAGGTCATAAAATTACACTAGGAAAAGAAAACTAAACTTTGGAAATACCAAGGAGGATTACCCAAGCATGGGTTGCCTTTGGTAAGCTCAATACTACATTCAGAAGCAAACTACCAAACTCACTAAAGAAGAAAGTTTTCGATCAATGCGTCCTGCCAGTTTTCACTTATGGAGCCGAAACAATAACCCTAACCAAACAATCAATTACAAAGTTAAGAGTGGCATAAAGAAAAATGGAACGTGAAATGTTAGGAATAACCTTAAGAGATAGAAAAGAAAATAAGTGGATTAGGGAACAGACAAAGGTAAAGGATATCATACACACAATAACATCGATGAAGTGGAATTGGGCGGGACACATTGCGTGAATGAACGATGAAAAATGGGCTAAAAAAGTCATACAGTGGAGACCAAGGACCAGCAAAATATTGCGGAGACGACCACCGACGAGATGGATCGATGACATACGACGCTTCATCGGCGGGGATTGGATCAGAAGAGCGCAAGATAGGAAGAGATGGAACAGTTTGAGGGAGGCCTATGTCCTGCAGTGGACGAATGTGGGCTGATATGATGATGATATGATGAATCCATAAATGTCGATTTAACAAAGGTTTGCATTTATGACAGTTATAATTTATATCATAATAAAGAGATGGCCTTGACGAGCAAGTGAATGTTTCTGGAGCCAGTAGCTGCCAAAGTCAGTTATCAAAGGTAATTATAAATCTACATATTTAACTTTATTCATTACATAACGCTTTAATTATTTAAAAAAAACACTTTACCTCTAACGCAAGAAGTAACTAGAATAACTTTACAACCTTACTTCCAGTTCGAAATTGTAAATTCCACACCAGCTGTTTACTTTTAGTACATGGGCTAAAAGTAAACAGCTGATTTCACTTTTAACACACTAAATTATAAAACGTTACTTTTAGCGACCTCTGTAATACAGTAATAATCTACAAAAGCAAATTTCTGGAATGGGATGCCGAACTGAGTTTATTGTCAAATTACATTACATCATATGAATTGGATAACAGGGAATGGTTTTTGGAAGTTGTTTACATCGAGATTGTTGGCAGAGTGAGAATTTTATGGGGTGGATAGGAGGTTTTCATCTAATGGAGTTCTAATTCTAATTCCTTGAAGTGACATCTTGTAACTTGCATCTAATCGACGTTCGCGATCTTTCTGGATGAGGGTTGGCCATGGAATTTAGACAGTTTTGGCAGTGTGATTGGTGTTTAAGGAGTTGAATTGTGACTTTAATATTTGACGTTCGATAATTTTATCTTAAGGTTATGTTTTCTATCATTTATCGTTTGCGCTGTTGCAAGCGCTTCCTCTGTATCTTAAAGCAAAAGATTTTATAAATCTAAATTTTGATTAAACTAGTCACAACATGTTTTTTACAAGTAGCAGAAAATTGTTAGAATTTTAATTGTCTTTCTCTGTATTTTTCGACGATATTGGCAACACGTCTTTTATTTTCATGTTATAGTAGGTGCCTCGGTTGATCCCTTCTTTACAATAAGCGCCTAAACGAGCTGTAGGAGAAACATGAAGTTAAGCTACTGTTCCGTAGAGTACCTGAAAAATGCTATAATTTCAACCATGTACAGAGAATAAAATATGAACTACCGCACTATGCTGTGCTTTGTTTCGACTGCACTTTCGCTGCATCTACTCAGGGGGTTTGATCTTCTTCAATTTTCTTGTTCACTGGGCATTTAGATTTAGAGCGTACGCCAACGACAAAAGATTGCAACTTTTTAGGCTGTTGTTTTATAATAATTTCTATTGTCGATCTCCCAAACTAAAAATGAATGCGTTATTAGGCAAATATACAAAACATGTATGTAATTATCTTTACCCCAAAAATATTGCAAACGCTGTTTACCAGACAATCATTGGTTAAATCAGGCCGCATATTTCGTAGGGTTTCAAAACATTTTTTAATGTGCACTTTGGTTTCTTTTGATATCGTTTTGGGAATCTTCTTGCTGCGTTAATCCAACTTGAATTCAAATTGACACGAGCTTGACATGAACTACCGAGATCTTTTTAAAATCGCTAAATTTAGATTTAATAATAGTAGTTTATTTATCTAGAACGAAAAGTGGCATTTTAAAGACGAGAAAGTTGTTTACGTCCGAGGCGTTAGCCGAGGACGGAATTACTTGCAAGGACCTTTAAAAACACTTGATAAAACGAAATAATGGCCAACCCTTATCCAGAAAGATCGCTAATGCAATACATGTCGTCGGTGGCTTGAGGATTTTGATAGGAAGACATGGATGGCGTTTGCTGCTGACAGTACCACTGGAGAAAGTTGGTAGTTGCCTTGCCGTTTTTTTGGCCAGAAAGTCTTTGCGGATCGTACTAGGATTTGTTTGGACGTTGGGAGATCTTTATGAGATTGCTGGATGCGTTTGGCTTGGTAAGGGATAGTGTACGAAGTCCATAAACAGGTGACAGAATACAGGTATTTAAATAAAAAACTGAAAGAAAAGATAGAAAGAGTGAAGTGAGGTAATTTTAAAGAGAGAAGTACTTACTATTTGATATTTGTTGAATTACATGTAATGTAACGAGAAAGTCTTTGTAATTGATTTTGCACTTGCATAATTCAAAGTGACAGGTGTCAGACGTACAAGTTGTCATGAAATAAGAGACTCAAGTTTCAGGAATAGAAGCAGTCTAAGTCTAGATTACAAGCGAATTCCACCCTTGTTTCAATTAAGAGTAAAAATGTTTCTACTGGAGCGATTTAATAATATTGATAATACATAATTATAAAAGGGCAAATAAGTTACCAAAAATACAATTTTAAAAGAGAATTGATTGAAAATAAAACTAAAGCATAGTAAAATGTCAGATGTAATAGCTAAAGTATAATGATTATTGTTCTAACATAAAACCATTTTAATATATAAAGACCATTATAACATAGTCAATTATAACATAAAATAGACGCCACAACGTGGACCCAACACATTATATACAGGCTGTTGTAAAGCTTAGAAAATGTGGAATTGATCTTAAGAAAACTATCCTTGTTTAATGTTTTTGTGAAAATTTGTATTTAACAAAGTTTTTTTCTCATTTTCGACAGAAAAAGTTATTTTTAATCTTAAAAAATGTCAATCTTCATTGTATTGTTATTTTGATTTCTTTATATTCTTTACTTCCCCAGTGGTATCGAATTTATGAATTAATTTAGAAACTGTTCTATGAGTCACACCATTTGGATTGTTCTGGATAGTTTTCATTAAAAACCTCAATTGTGGATCGATAAGAATAATTTCTGATTTCATAGCATTTGAACAGATAAATTCGTTGTTCGAAGGTTAGCATAGTTTAATAATCAGTAATTAATTAGTATTTACTTTTTTAACATTGTATCTTGGTATCTTGGCTACATAGGGAGCCAAAATGTACATCTTCAACAAGAAGAATAATTTAACAACAAGTAACAAGAGTTCTGTACACCAAAAAAGTTATTTTCTTAGTGAAAAGTGATTTCTTATTATATTTAACAAAAAGTCGTATTTTAGCTTTTCTTCAGTTTTGAAACAGCTTTGTTAAATAATATTTTTCTCAAAAGTCAAAAATAATGTTACACAGGTATTGCAATGGTTTGTATGATTTAGAGATTTGTATAAAATATAAATGAATAAAGAAATAGTTACCACGCAAATTAGTATTATTTTTTGATTGGTGCTAATTGTCAATTAGTGGGTTGATTAAAATTTGTTTATGCGATTATTTAATTTTATTTATCTGCAAATAATAATAATACACTAGCTCAGGTTCGGTAAAGTGAAACTCGCCTCAGGTGAGTTCAGAGTTAAATATTTGGTTTTGAAATTTATCAAGTGCGGACCTGTATAACAAAGCTGCGGTGCGCATAACCTAAAATTTGAAATCTGGGTCAAGTGCAAGTAAAGATGGCCGCCGCTGCTCGATAGCGTTAAATGAATAATATCAAAACAAACAGAAATCAGTCCCAGCTCGAATGTAAGTATTTGAATTCATTTGATTTCCCGGTATTAAACTCTCCTTTGTTTCAGCAATTGTTATTTGGGGGCCGCGTCTAGGATGCTTTTGTTTATCTCGGCGTCCTTTCCAAATCGCCTTCCGCTTAACCTCAAAATCTGGATGCTGAATCCTTTTTACTGCTGCAAATACTGATACGGCAAGGAATTCGGCCAAGATCGTTTCAGGTAAAGCTCGTTAACGTGTTGACTTGACTTTCCAGGCGCTCACTTATTTAAATTTTAAAATTTACAGTACCTCGCCTCTCCGATCTTGAATCGCAGGAATCGAAGGCTCGGCTGTCCTCGCTGGCGTAGTCCTATGGGTCGGATATTACTGCAGGCATGCAGGCACGTTCTCCTTGGGTTTCTGAACACGCTGATATCTTCGTCGAAGTGCTGGCTGGACCCGTAAGTCTTTTTCTTGGAACTGGAACTGGCTCGCTGCGATACGAGGTTATGTTGCACCTTGCTCGGAGAGCTCAACAATTTTTGGCGGCGAATTTTATTGCAAACACTACCACTTGTTCAGAAGAATTTGCTCGACACACTGGTGAAGTTTGAGATTTGTATCTTTATTCTGACTAACATAAATCTATAATTAAATACAAAGCACAAATTTGCATGTCAGTACATTAAAATTATTCAATTGTCTTCTGTTGCCGGTAATTAACAAAAGCTAGCGATATTAATTTAAAACCGGATTCAAACTATGTTCAATTGACTGTCTTGTAACACTAAAACTAGTTAATATTAAGAATATGTACAATATAACTGTGTCTTAAATAATTATTTACATTAATACCAATTATGGCGTGTCCAATTTTCACTGCACGACTTTTTAATAAAGTTTATTTGTCCACATGACACAGTATTGATTAAAGCGGTTATTTCGCGTATTTCCTGTTTGTTTAAAACACTGTCTGAATTTCCTCACAATTATGATTTCAATGTGTCTACTTTTTTGCAATTTCTTCTAACCTTTGCCTTTGGATTCTTCTGACCCATTTTAAATGCATTAATGCCTTCGTCTTATTTGCTTTTTGCATGATTGTAAACTTCTCTGGCTTTTAATTTATCTTTCTTACTAGAACCTTGACTAGATTTCCTCAAGTAAATTGTATTTTAATTCTACGCTGCATTTCCCTTGCATTTAGCGATCCATCTTGTCATTATTAAAATATCATTTGGTTTGACAATTACTTATAGCACAAACCTATTTATTAACTGAATTAATATTTAACTAAGATCCCCATGATACTTGAGCTATTCTTATTTCATTCTTTTATTAATTATTTTGTGAATTAAAATCTCCCACTCTGAGCTTATGTGAAAAGTCCATTTCATATGGTAATGCTTGCAGAGTTTGGGGTGTAGGGCTTAAAACCATTGCAGTATTTACAAGGTCTAACCCACATTTCTAATTTTTCGAACACCCTGAGTATTTTAACTAGTTTTCCCACTGTTGATGACGTCCCAAGACAACCAAATTTTTTTATCAGTAATAGATTTTGAGTGCGGTACTCCAAAGAGTACGATAACCATCCGGCGACACGCTGTATTCGTATATCATTTCACTTTTTGTTAAATCGCTTTTTGTCCTTAACGTGTTCAGCACCCGAAAAAACAAGTATAACGACAATCACATGTCTAAACAATGTATTTTTAATAAACACTCTCTTTCGAGATAATGAAACCAAAAATAGTATCAATTTTTAAAATAGTCACCCGCATACATCAGCACAGTTTTTACAATTACTAGACCATTAGCAACCAGTTCCAAATGGGGGATTCTCTGGTAAACGAGTAACATACAGAATCAATCTCAGCAAATCCACTAACAATAGAAGCAAAAATCTGGTGTGATACACGCACACAACTTCCTTTTACAGTAATCTCATCATTAGCAAAGACAATTTATTTTCAATTGTTAAGCACTTTTGGCCTGGGACTGCAAATTATATAGTTCAAAACGCTAGCTAGGTTGCAACTCAATCTGCGTCTTTAAGAAATTTGTAAAGCGACAGCGAAACAAACGCCGTTATGAATGTAAATAACGGCAGGCTGTAATAAGATGGTTAATGGCGACTAAATTTTACCTTAAAGTGTTAAAATTGTGAGCTTCTTGAGGGTACGAAAACCGGAAAGGTATCAACTGCATTTCTGAATTGGGGTTCATCGTAGGCAGTTTGACTAACCTAGGCGAAGAGGAAATATTCAGGTCAGGTCGAAATTCTCAGGCAGTTCGACTTCTCAGAAAGAAGCTAGTTTTAAAACTTGATTTACGCGAGCTTGTTTCGTGGGATGCAACAACTCACGCGACCATCTCAAGTACTAGTGATGCTGGAAGCTGGTACTCGCTTAGCAGGATTAAGCGACGCTGGTGGGTGGCTATGAGGCCTTAAGTCCTCTCGAGCCTAAGGCTGCTACCGGGTGGAGCTCGACGCAAACCTTTTCAGGTTTTGAATTCAAGTGTCTTTAGCTGCCCGGGCATCGCTCTCCTGTATTCGTTCAACGCCTCAGCTAGGGGGCCCTAAGTGGGGCAAACAGAGGGGGCTGTGAAAACGTGCTTTGTTGCCCCACCTACATTACTTGGTACAATCAGCTAAACCTTGCTGCGACCAGATGGCTTTATGTAATACCAGGTGGAACCCAGTTGTCTTTGTGTCGCATTTTGTTGTGATTAGATGGCCTCGCGTAAACTGAAACATATGCTTAACACATCTCCATACAATTTTCAGAGAAGCAAAACGGCACGTGATCATATGGTCAAAGTCCTAATACAATTTTGCTGAAGAGTTCTTACCCTAGTGAGCGAACTTTGACACATGCTACACATGATGGTAACATGGAGTCCACGGTTTTATATCTCTTCCGAGAGATAGCATCTTGTGGAGGCTTTTGTCCGCATTTTTAAATAATTATATATTACGGCGCCAACCGTATCTCGCTCGTTTTAAGCTAAACCTTCCGCCATTCCTCTTGTAGGCGCCCATTTCAAGATTTTCTTGGCCATTTATGTTATTTTATTCTTTGAAGGTGTCCGTCTCTTTCCATCTGTTGAGTTTATTGTAGTCCCATTTACATCCATTTTAGTCGTATTTTGTCGTACATATTCTATTTGAAATATAACACAAGAGCATTTCGATAAGTCGATTTTGAGAGCTGTCAGGCGATTTCTGTTCCTTTTTGTTAGCTTCAACACTTATGCGCCATATTATGCGCAAACACTTAGAAGTTTGGATTTGTAGATGGTACTCTTGCGCTCTTTTCGTTCTACAGGACAGAATTCAGTTGGCGTACAGCTCGATAATCTTTTTAATTTATTAGTAATATCACCTTCACTAGTACAGCAGTTCAAAAGAGTAACTCCTATATATTTAAAGGAATCTCATTTCTAAATCGTTTCTAATTATAAGGTCTTGGACAGGTTTTTCAATGCGCCACTTGTTATATTTACTTTTCCTTTAATTTTAAACTACCTGGTATCGGTCTCACCAGAGGTTGCCTAAACTTTTTGATACCCTAAATTCTTCTGATATCTTGCGTTCTTGTTTACAGCACTTGTAATATCTGTATAGGCATTTTTGTGTATTTTTGTTTATTTTTGAAAACGTCACCACAACGACTCGCGACCCTTGAATCAGTAGTTAGGATGCTTAACCACTGAGCCACTCAGCCCGATGATGTTGATGTTCATACGTTTAAAACATTATAACTCCTAACCGAAAGAAAATATGATCAATATGTATATAACTTTTTTTAATTGCATCTACTTTCATCTGTCCAAGTTTGTAATAAGACCGTCAAAACACCCTGTATATGTTAAAACGAGTGGTAATACATTATAGCGGGGACCCTTGTCGGATACCTTAACTTTACAATTTTCATTGTGGTTTATGGAATACTGTTTACTCCGTATTTTATGAAAATTTAATTTTAAAGTTTTATTGTAAAGCTGTTATCAGTACGGCAGCGTCCTTTCGTAATATCTACTGTGCTCTTTACAGAAAATCTGTAGTTACTTTGAAGTCGATCTTGTATTCAGTATTAAGCAAACTTATGCCTCGGAAATTTTTGAAGTTGTTAGAGCCAACCTATTTAAATGGAAACAACTTCAGCAGTTTCCCAGTCGTCTGACATTCTACAAAGTTTCCAGCACTGGTTCAGTAAGTGAAAATATCGGTGTTTCAATAGCAAACCGGCATTATTCGTGAACTGTATGGTGATTTCGTACAGCCCAGGAGTTTCGAAGTTTTAATTAATTTTAATTCCGCATTCAATTCGTTTATGGTAATTGCGTCTACTGCGTTTATGACGAAGTTTAGTACTTACTTCATCATCCTTTTCCTCTTCTATTTCCTATATTTTTTTTACCGTTTTATTTCCAAAGCTGTTTATAAAGCACTTTTCATAGTTTCTATTTTGTTATATTTAATTTGGTGGCATTCTATTCTGAGCATGTACCGTGCTTCGTCATTTTGCAAGCGTTTTTCTTTCATCTACGTCGTGTTCAATTTTGTTTTATTGCGTAATTTGCAATATTTGCATAATTTCCTGTAATTCGATATTCCTCTTTTGTCCCTCGTACTTAAATGTAAAAAATATGCTTTTTTCTGTCTTTTGTCATACTTCCTGTTTGTGCTTCTTCATTATAAATTGTGCTGATTTTGTAAGCACTGAAAAAATGGGTGCTTGTCTAAAACGTATAATCATTATTAATGAAACTGCCTTTATCAAATATGCAGTAGTATTGGATTTTATTTGTTTTAAAATAATGCATGTATTTTATGATTTTTGACGTTGTGCACTAATAAAGTAAAAAAGTCAAATATGATCATATCAGCTGAACCAGCTACCTAAACTGAATAGTGTCTATGCACATCACAGAATGCAGAGATTATACTAAATCCAGGGAAGTGTCGCTAATGGCGCCAAGCAGAGAGCAAATAGTCGGATCAATTGAATGATTTGAATCAGTCCTTGCGGATTAGCTATTGTCTGGGTTTATCACTCGACATTAAACCTTCCCGCACACAGATTACGTTCCATCCCCGAGCGCCCTTTCTTTGTGCAGAACGGGGAAAATCCATATGGTGTGTGGAACGTGATAGGGCAGTAGCCTCTTTTTATTCGCTATCTGCATTGTCGGCCTTTGGCGATATACCGGGCTTTAATTTATTTTGCAGTGAAATTTAGCAGTCAACATATTCAACAAAATTCGTATTAAGGGAAAATGGTTGCAAATGCAAATAAATTACAATACTTTAACAAAACCTTCTCGTTTGAAGGCTCCCGTCACTCCCAGTTAAAGATTTAATTTAAACAAGGGGAGACGGCAGAAATGTAATCAAGCGACTGTTTGATGCAGAGAGGTTTAATGCAACCTATTGAATATGCATCATGTGATTGACTGGAAATAAAAGTTTAAGTTGTAATTTAATTACTTAAAGCAATTTTCCAACAACGCAAAATATAAGTTCAGTAATGTCTCTATTAATAACCAGCAGATATACTAAAAGGAAGGAAAAACTTTAGGTGGCGATGTTCTTGGTAAAATTCTCAGTAAAAAATCTAAATACCAAAAATGTCCGATTGATTTTCATGGATCCTCACAGCTGTAGCTAAAAATAGTGTATTATGAAATTAGGAGTAAAAGTTATACTTGGTGTGGCTAGACCTGACGCTTTTACTGCCAAACGTAAAGGAGTCAGACAAGTCCGGGCGAGGCACACAAAGTCACTTTTACTCCGAATAGCATATGCTATTTTATTTTCAAATGCCCGAACTAATATAAATAGAAATATATTTCAAAAATTACGATTATCGGGAATTGACGTCTACGTCAGTTCCCGATAATCAAGAAGGCCAATGTCAAAAATATTTGAAAGCTAATCAAGTTTTGAAGTACTTTTACTCCGACGGCGTAAAAGTAACCACTTTTGTGCCTAGACATAAAAGTAACGCATTTACCCTGTCTGTCAAGTCACGTAAGTTGTCACTTTTATGACGTTTGAAAATAAACATGTTTTTTTCAGGTAAAGTACCTTTTCTTTTTGAAATACGACAAAGTATCACCAAAGAAAGTTGTTCAAAATATTTATGGTTCCATGCACAATTTCAGAAATATCGGGTTGCAGTACTTGGAACTAAGTAGTAATCACAACTATGGCCGTCATTGGTCGAAACAAAGTCATCATTACATTCATTTGATTATTACAGATAACCGTCACATGACTGATATCATCCAATGAGAACCATGCATTTCTTGACCAGTCTCGAACTGATTACTTAATAAGGACCGTTGAGCAGCTTATCGAGCGATAAGGGCTTTAGGAGTGATTATCGACCCCGTTGATGGTGTCATAATTAAAGATCCAGAAATATCAAGAAGTAGAACTGCATGACCTAGTAATAAAAGAACAAAATAGTACTGTATTTGTGTGTTCTTGGACAGTTCATTAGTGCAAAAAATAACAATAACCTAGACAAAGTATTAGAAAATCAAAACCGATTGTTATGAAAATCACAATTGTAAAAGTTTCTAATTTTGGGTTGTTTTGCAGCAAAATCAGTCTTCCTCAGAAACTGTTAACTGGCGTTATGTATGTTTGAAATTGACATTCATTCAGCTGGAGGTAGGGCTTAATGGAAGATGTGTTAACATGCTCAGCTGAGTCATCTTTATCAGCTGCTCTTCGCTAACCGTCTCTTGCTAAATCCAAAACAGCTGTGGATCTCAAGGGATGATTCGTGATTTTGCTCTTTTCGTATCAATTCCTACTTGCTCAGCACCAAATTTGGTCCAATTGCCTAGTTGGTTTCTGTCAACAGGACAATTTTTGTACCAGCCAACTGAAGAAGGGTTCTTCCAGAATAAATTGGGAATCAAAAAGTGCTCATTGACGTCTTAAATAACCTGAAATATCCGAATAACATTAAATAAAACCTATTAGTTTATTCTAAATTGTTACTCTTACAACACAGGACAAAATTCAGGCTTTTCATTATTAGTTACCAGCCCAATGCAAGAAAATAATTTTCAGCTTTGGGATTATAACTCATAATATTCATCAAAAAACCATCGATCATAAGCGTACTACTTATTATAGTACCCCTGCATATAAACAAAAAAATATTGTCATTCGAGTGTTAAAATAGTAAATGATTCATCCGGGAAGAATATAAAATTAATTCAAGAGTTTAACGAAAAAGTTACAAATGACGAGGATCATAATTTGCTAATGCAGGTCGATAATAGTTTTTTTTTCTACTTTTTTGAAGTATTTAAAGGGTTAATTTGATTAATACGTTCAATTTTTGTGATTCTGTTTTTTTTAAAAATAATGTTGATCTACCTTCTACAAAACATTTATTTTTAAATTTAATTTAGAAAGAAAATTTACTACCTTGTTAAAGGTTTTAGTTCACATGCACCTAATTAACAGTATTATGAGAAGATTAAAAAAAAATATAGAAACGGAGACAAAATGAGAGCACAAAGGCAGCATATTTTCCTTCTTAGGCTTTCTTATTATTTTAAATTAATTTTAGTAGCACGGGTGTCAATGAATCTTAATTATTCGCATTAGACAGTTTTTTATGTACTCTATACAGGGTGCTTTACTAGCTAACAAAACATTTTTGTCAGGTTTTTGTTACATGAGCATTGCCCAATTTCGCCTAGTTAAAAAATTAGACGGCTTCAAAGTTTAAATAGCATTGAAATGATAACGTTTTAATACCTAATTTTCAAAACCACATAAATTACAAGAAATACTCGAAGTGCCTCCTTCCCACTTGAATGCATACATCACAGCGACACACCAGAGCTTTCCACTCGAATAATAATATTTGATTTATTACTGATTCCAGTAACAGTAACCCTTGTCGTATGTTAACTCCTTCTCGGTATACAAATTGTTTCATGTGTTTCCAGCAATAAAAGTAAGGCGTAGTCACCATATTTTTTTTTGACAATTTAATGCATACACTAAAAATCCCATAAACCGCGGTTTTTTTGTTACTATGACAGCGGCAAAAGTTTGCCCTAACTTTTCCAGCTACAAAACGAAGCCTAACTTTTAAAACGGTCTAATTCTAGTAAGCCTAGCAGAGTTTAAATTTCCTACTATGTAAATTAAACATGTATTCATTAAATTGTCGTACCGAATTACACTCAAGCTTTTTTTTTTATGGAAGTAAAGTTAACATTTATAACTCGAGTTTCTTTGCCTTTAGGCAATTCAACTCAAAAAAATTCCAGAAAAAAATGCTCGTCTTTCGGACTCGTAATTTTTTCAGAGGCAGTTTTTTTCGTTAAATGGCCAAGCAACGAAATTCTCATTAAAATGTCAAGTTTACTTCGACGAAAAAAAGTTCTCGTGTAATTATAAGTGACAAAAGTTATAAGTAATTACGTAATATATAACAGTTTTATAAATTTTTATTTTCGTTATTTTTGGACTCATATTTTTGTAAAAATTAGATTTTGCGTTTTTTTTAAATATACTTCTAAAAAAACTTTTGTGACAAAAATTATAGACAATTACGTAATATATAAAATTTAAAAAAATATATATTGCCATTATTCATTTTCGGACAAATAAAATCCAATCTTGCAATTTTTCCAAAAATTGTGCTTCTCACAAAAAACTTTTTCAACAAAAGATCTTGTTCTATGATGTTTATTTTTTATCAAACAGTTAAATGGATAAAAACGTAAGAGTAAAGTACTAAAAAAAAGTTAACTTCCGGTTCAATGATTTAACCAAAACTCACTGAGATCTCCGAATTTATATTGAACACAAAGATGTCAATTTTGAGTCCGATCGATTAAATAGTCTGGGCTGCAGAGAGGACACAAACTTACAGACTCAGACCGAGTAACAGTCAGACAGTCACTTCGAAAACCAGGGATTTAAGTCTAGGGATCGCTGTGACGATGCAACTGGACCACCTTCACCAATCCACCTATTTCTAAAATGTTGGTTTAAGCACTTGGTTACTATTCTTTCTCGATGAGGTGTGGCATCATAGTGCTGGTACGACATATTTCATACTACAATTAGAAGTATATCTTCAAGGAACTCAAGAAGAGTATTGTCCAAGAAATTTCTGTATCTATCAGACTTCAAGCACTCGTTAAGCAAATGGCTGACAAATTCTCTTTCAAAATTTCACGCCAATTTTTATTTTATAATCACGCCGGTGCAAAAAAGGGAGTGCAAAAAAGGACGTCCCGGATGCCAAATTTGGGGAGCGCCAAAATCATAAATCATAGAAGCAAAAATTATTATATACACGACTCTCTGAGAAATTAACAAATCTAAAAAAATCAAACTGTTGTATTGGGAGATTAAAAAGTAAGCAAACTCTTCAGTCAATGTATATGTATTATCGAGACGTAAAGACATTAGATATTTTATTGGAAACGCTTAGAAATTTAGGTGCTATTATTTCAAAACCATATTCCATACGGTAAAACTAGCGAGTCAGACAGAAATTAAAGTACCCCTGTGGTCTTGCACTCTTGCCTTATCCTTCTTTTATCTACTTTTGTTACCCATCCCATTTGCAGATTTAGACAGTCAACACATCAAATAATTTGAGCCTGAGTAGTTAAACTAAATTTATTTTTCTAATAAAACTTTAACCGGCATTCCCTACAATCTACGAAAATTATGTTTTACTTTTTGTGAACACATTTGTTTAATATAGATAATACTATATTCTACAATATAGTTAAAAATTGTGTTTTGTTTTTTAGGGTTGCAATTCCAACAGACAGATTTTCAAACCTTGTTCTAGTAATGAAACAAAATTTTAAAAAAAATCATCTGTTATGAATCAATTAACTATGATGTAAATTAGCTTACTAAACCATTATTTTTAACTTTTAATCTGTTGTACTAGTCACGATCTCCCTTGCTCATTGTGCTTTGGCCATTTATGATGTACTAACTTCACCTTTTTTCTTTGAAAAGGAAACAAAGATTTCCGAAATATTGGCTTAGAAAAACAGCGGTTTCTTTTGAATTGTCATGAAGTACGAAATCCAATTATTAACTGTATTGTTCATCAAACAGTCGTTCGTTACTGTCTCACAGTTTCAAACTATGTTCTATCTTAGATAAATAATCTAACGATTGATTATTAAATACATATAAGGTATAGTCAAATGGTAGAAAATAGGGGAAAGGTGTTAAAAGCAAAAAAAGGGAATTATCCCAGTTTATTTCAAAGTAACTCAAAAACTATCCTTTTTTTGTAAATCAAAAATGGGATATGAAATGAATCTTTATAAACGAAATGTTGGCACACCTGATATTTGCGTACAGCGACCCAAAAAACATTTAGGAACCAAATTAAAAACTCTAAAACTTTCTTCTATTTTCTATCATTTGATTGGAGTATAATTTCACGGTGCTCTCGCGGCTGAACGATTGATCAGAGAAAAAACCTCACGTACATAAAATGTAGGAAATTTTATCCTCTTTCATTTCATATAGGCTCAACATTTACTCAATTCGAGTAATTTTTAAAAAACTTTAAACTCGTTTTTTACATCGTTTCTATTTGAAAAAACATGTTTCCGGTCAAAATTCTTGTTGGAAAACCTGATATTCGTGTACAGCGACCCAAAAAACCTATAGGAACCAAATATCAAAACTTTCCCCTATTCGCCTTTTTTGAGCACCATTTGACTGGACTAGTATAACAAATAATATTACTATTATAGATGTTACTTTATAATTATTTTTACTATATATGGTAAAACTGAATATTGTTACTTGTTTTATCTTCTTGGGTATCAAGACTACTTACCAAATCAATTTGAGTACCGTTAACAGTTTTATTACCACACAAAACAAAGAATAAATTTAACCAGAATTTGCTTATGGCACTTAACAAAGCTCGTTCCGTTAAGCTGCTCATAATCAAACTTGTATCGTTAATATTTATACACTTTCTATGTTGTGCATTAATTAACTAAAACGTTTTTTAAGATAAATTTTAATTTGTCTAAACGCAGGTAAATAATGAAGTTCATGACATACCGAGGATTTGCCTCGGACGCAGTTTTTTCTTCGCAATGACCACATTGTGGTAATTATTTGTTCCATCTTGGGAAAAGCATGCTTCATCGAACTACAGAGTATGTGTCATTATTTTGTGCGTGTTGCTGCAGTAATCAATGACAAAATGTCGTTGCTGAGCGTCATCAGTCTGTAATGCTTGAACACTTTGTGGATGATAAGGATGAACGCTTCGCGGTTTAATACGCGCCATACAAAGTTTTGACTTACATGTAAATTGTTACCTACTCGCCGAGTGCTGGTTGAAGGATTTTGGCAATGATAGCATAAATTATAGCCTCTTCGTGCTCTACTTTAACTTCATGTGGTCGAATAGCTCTTGCTAGAGCAGGATTGCCTGTTTCTCGTAATGTGCAGAAAGACTCTGCGATCACTGTGTGATATGATAGATGCCGATGTGACAATCTATGCCGAAGTTCCCGTACTGCCTGTCTTGCGTTTTCATTGCATAAACCTTACATACAATTAAATCAGCATACTCTTCCATGGTATAAGCATACACTTTGAGATTTTTTTAGAATTGTATGCTGAAAAACTGACAACAAAGTTTAAAGACTTTAATTGCTTAAGTAAGTGATTTCCTACAAATGTTATATTTTTTCTTAAAATGTTGGTGAGCTAGTGAATTATCTTGTAGATCAGAAATTATACGTTGTTTCAAATTTACGTCATTTCGTCTTAGTTTATGAGACCTCCCTTTTTCTTTAGTAGTGTATTTTTCTCTCACTTGTGGAAGATAGAAAGCACAATTAACTTTTTCAGCCAACGTAAATTAAACATATATATAGTGTAGATAATATCTAAAAGCTTTTTGACGTGATATAGTTCATGTTCTTTATATGGGTATTTCACCACTTTGCCATATCGAATATTTAAAATTTTGCAGGGTGGTGAACCGCCCATATAAAAGAACATGAATCTATAGTGAAATTAAGTGTAGGTAAAGTCAGTTTGTTTACATCTACTGTAACATTTGTTACGTACAGAGCAAACGTCGTTTCAAACAAGTAACTACGAGTGCTCGCAACTTATTTAAAGCAGATATAAATATCTGTCAGATAATTAAAGCTAAATTTGCTTTCAAAATAGTATGTAACACTAACATAATAACATCGCCCTTCGCTTTTTTGAATTATTAACTTTCAATTCTTTTAATACGAGTACATTACGCAGGGTCCGGCAGCGTGGCGGGGGTATGTAATCCAATATGCAAATGTATGCAGTATTTATTTAATTTTTTTAAATATAGTCAGTTCCAAAATGATATTACAAGAACAATCGTATAACTGCTTGGTTGGAGTTGATATAGAAAGTGGTTACTATGAGTGAATAACATTTACTCGAATTTTAAATCACTCTGAAGGTGTACTCCCTATCAGTTAGCGAATAAATGATAATTTTGGTATTATACGCAGTGGAAAAATAGCTTTACTTGTAATAATATTTGATATAATTATCAAATTATTATAATTCAGAATATAAGTCAAGTTTTAAAGTAACCTTGGGTTATATCTATCTATTTTCTATAGAATGGAATGCTTCATTCATTTAACATAGATTTAATTTGGTGAGACTTGGATGACCAAAAATATTTTTAATCTTATGGACGAAAGACGACAGTACAGAAATAAAAATGACGTAGACTATAGAAAGGCCAACAATGAAATTTGAGGAGAAATAAGAAGAGCAAAAGCAAGTTGGCACACTAAAGAATTGTTACAGTTTTAATTCCTCAGATCGACATTGATCATAATTACGGTCCAAAATCGGGTACAAACTACAGGGTTCGCCGGCTTTACCAGAAAACACAGATCTTAATGTGTCGGAACAGATGTTGTTGCTCCAGTTACCCGCACTTAGCTCAATCGGGAAGGCGTAGTTCGAAAGTACAGTGTAGAAGCGATATTAAAACAGAATGGTTAATAGTATCAAAAGTATTTGAATCGTCTAAAAGAACAAGTGCTGTCAATTTACCTCGGTCTGTAGCAACCACAATGTCATCGACTACATGCAGGAGCGCAGTATTACAGCTGTGATTCTTTTTAAAACCCCATTGAGTAACGGGTATTATTTGATATATTTCTAAGTGTTGTCTGAGTTGTCGTTCAATTACTTCTTCAATTATTTTTGAAAGGGTGGGCAATATACTTATTGGCCGTAAATCCTTGACTTCTTTAGGTGCAGTTATTTTAGTAATAGGCAATATTACAGCTCTTTTCCAGCAGCTGGCAAACGCGAACTTATTAATGTTGGGGAAATCTACAACGAGTTTCTGTAGCAGAGACAACCAATAAGACAGCCAGGAAGGTGTTACAAGAAAGAGAAGTTTTAAAGTCAGGTATCTCTGAAAACAGTGGACATTTTATTAAATTTTCAATGTGCGTTTGCCAACGTAGTTTGATTTGTGATAATTAGAAAGAACTGTTTAATTAGATTTAACTAGCAACCCAGTGAGACAAATGTCTCATTTAAAAAAACAAAAAAGACCGTTTTTCAAAGAGAACGCGTATTAAATAAAAACTGTACCCAGACCTGGAAGGTGTCAAAGTGGTACGCCGCATTGGAACATTCTGGAAGCTGTCAAAGTGGTTGCCTAACCGATCGAGGTTTTAAGGTGCAGAGGGTCGCAGCTCCGTTTGGCTGCTGAAACAGCGTACTGACACTTCCAGTTTTCGAGAAATCACGTGATTTCTCGAAAACCGGAAGTGTCACGTGACTGAAATTATTTTAAAAAGTATTTTAAACAGCTTTAGCAATGACGAATTACAAAAAGTAGTCAAGAAATGCTAGGTTAGAAATGAATATATATTTCATTTCGCTCATATGATCAAAATGTCATTTCTGCAAAAATGGCACGTGGTAAAACTATTGTCAATGTGTTTTATTCCGTAATTCCTGTATCAACATGTCCAAACAATTGTAAAATTATCGCGTTATAATGAACGAAATATTGTGAAACTATAAAACAACGTACCAATTTCAAATATTATAGCAGAACATTTAAGAGCTTTACTTATATGAGCCAAATGATACGATTCTGGGCTTGTACTCGTAGTTGACTCCCATTCATAAACCTCTTAATATTATATTCGTTATAGAAAGTTGGTTTTTATAATATTTGGACTTTAAGCCGTTGGTGTGGAAATACTGTTGTAAACACTTTCTGTGCGTCGATTAAATTCGAGGCACAGAAAGTAATTACTTTCTGTTCGTTCCTCAAATACTTTAATCATTTTAGAAAAAAAAGTCTATTTATAGTAGTAACCAGATTGCTCGTTACATTTATCTTTGAAGTACTACTAAATTGTGTACTATTAAATACTTTTTTAAATTTTATTTAATTAAACTTTTTAAAAAAGTATGTGTATAATACGTATAGAAACATATTTGCTGACTTCCTGCTCTTGCGACTCTCCCTACAACGGAATTGCAAACGTCGCACTCCCTGCAGCAAATTCTGCTTTCTATACTGATTATACAAATAACTATTTTTTTTCTAACTACAACTAATGCATGTAAACTTTTTCAAATATTTTAGTGATATTATTACAGACTAGCAACCAGTGAGACAAATGTCTCATTTAATAACTTTTTTCTCTATCTCTTACGGTTTGGCTGCTGAAACAGCGTCCCCGACGGACGGAAATCACGTGATTTCTCGAAAACCGGAAGTGTCACGTGACTGAAATTCGTTTCCTGACCTGACATGACCATTCCAAACATATAACCTTCATAACTTTTTTCTCTATCTCTTACGGTTTGGCTGCTGAAACAGCGTCCCGGACAGACAAGTCTATTAGATAAAGGATAACTGTTTTATAGAGTATTTGAATTTATTTTCTAAATTCAGAGTTTAATCAAATACTTGATTGTTTTAGGCATTTATAAATAGAAATTAACCTTTTGGAATTAGTTTAATCCCACACATACACACACCCGGTATGTTGCCCTCTATATTTCATCGATTGGACACTACTTCACACTAATGTGCCAGCTAGCTATTTAAGACTCCAATATCTGCAGTCGTTGGGTTGTAACACAGTATAAATTTTACCGTAGTTTAGCAAATGCCCAAATTTTAATGAATTCCAGTTAACCTCAAATCACAGAAATTCGGCGTAATTTGAAAGCAACTCATCTAATAATTAATAAATTCACCTCAGGTAAATAATAACAATGCAATTTAAATAATGACGTTGTTTGGCTGACCTGAAATGTGATTTCTTTCTCGTCATAGGGCACGCCAACTGACATCTGTTCCTTGTCTGCTCGCCAAATCCACTTCCGCTTTCCGAAATCTTTTCTAGCTGTCGTACCTTGCTGTGCACCTCTCGTAGCTCCCAACTCTCTCGAATCGGGCTCGAATGTTGACCTCGGATCTTATCACGTTTGAAAGTAACGCCAACCTCGTACCTGCCTTCTGGAACGTTTTTAGCTGCTGCCGCCTTTTTGTATACTACAAACAAGGGTTCCTCTAGACTCTAGACGCTGCACACTGTTTTCTGATTTCCGCAGCTTCAGAACTTGCCAAAATTTAGTTTAGAAATGAAACAAAAATGGGCGAAGCTTTAGGTTCATTTTTCTCTGGGGCTGTAGGTACCTTAGGACTTGATGAAATTAAGCACAATTCGGCTATGCACACTGAAGAATAAATAAAACTCCCCAACTGGCACAAATTATATACTTTAATGTACGAACTCAATCCAACACTTTAACCGCACTTTGGTTGCATTTTCTCACTTTCAGTTTAATAAACACATTAGCACTTCCTTGTATATATCAGCGCTACAGGCCATGATGGCCCTTGGCTTCTATCATTTTAATGGCTTCTTTCCATTTCATTCGATTTTTTGCTCTAGTTCTCCAATCTGTTACTCCTGCTTCTTCTAAATCGTTTTTCGCCTCTTGTAACCAGTTTTTCTTTGGACGTCCTTTTCTCATTTTGCCAACTTCTCCTCCATACAGTAGTTTTTGTACAATTCTTTGCTGTGGCATTCGGATAACGTGGCCCAACCACCTAGCCCTCTGTGCTCGAACCTTTTGCACAATTCCTGGTTTCCCATACATCTGCGCCATATTCCTTCGGCTGTTTTAAGGCCACCAAACATCTTTCTTAAAACTCTTCTTTTCCATATCGCCAGTTTATTTTCATTTTGTTTGGTCATTATCCACGTTTCGCTTGCATATAGGACGGCTGGTCGTGCTATTGATCGGAAGCATGAATTGTGACTGCTCTAGATGTGCTTTTTGTCTTTAGTATCTTCGATATTGATCCGACTGCTCTGTTTCCTTTTAAGATCCTTTTGTCTATTTCATTATCTTTCTGACTTTTGTTTGTTACTGTTACACCCAAATACTCAAAGCTTTCAATTTTCTCAAAAATATATTCTCTTTCTGTTACTCGGATCTTTATGTATTTGTTTTCTTTCATCACTTCAGACTGCATTTCCATAATCTTAGTTTTTTCTGTGTTTATTCGTAGTCCATACTTCCTCGCTTCTTTTTCAAACTTAGCAAAAGTCTTCTCTAGTTCCTGCCGTGATCTTGTCAATATTGCTATATCATCGGCGTATGCTACAAGTTGGTGTTTATTATGGTACAGTGTTCCAGTAGTTTGGATTCCACTTTCTCTTATTATTGCTTCTAGCACTAAATTAAACAGGTCTGTGGATAATGGGTCTCCTTGCCTTAACCCTTTTTTTTACTGTAAATTGATGTGAGAAACTTCCTTCTACTACGATTTTATGTTTTGTGTTATATAAAGTCATCTTTATCAAGTTGATCAATTTCTCTGGTATTCTTAGCTTTATTAGTGCCTCGTCCAACTTCTCTCGAGTTATTGAATCGTACGCTTGCTTAAAATCAATAAAGAGAATATATAATGGCAGCTTTCTCTCGCAGCTATTGTTTTGTATTGCTTTTAGTGTAAAAATTTGGTCAGTTGTCGATCTCCCCGGTCTAAAGCCTCCTTGATATTCTCCCACCACTTCATCTTCATATCGTTTTAATCTATTGCGTATTATTTTAGCTAATATCTTATATGTCACGTCTTGTAGTGCAATCCCCCTGTAATTTTCACATTTTGTCTTATCGCCTTTTTTCCAAAACGGGCATATCACTGCGCTTCTCCATTGTTCCGGCATAATTTCTTCTCTCCATATCCTCCAAATAAGCTGCTGCAGTTTTTTGTGTAACTGTGCTCCTCCTTGCTTCAAAATTTCTGCCGGGATCCCATTCTCTCCTGGACTTTTGTTATTCTTAAGTTCTCTTATTTCGTTTTCTATTTCTTGTTCTGTTGGATCTTCAATTTCTTCCTGTTCTTCATCTTGCATATATTCTGGTGATCTCTTAGCTTCTTCTACTGGTTGTTGTACTATGTCTTCTTCTTGCTCATTTAACAATTGTTCAAAATAATGCGCCCGTCTACTTAGTTTTCCTTCTATTTCTCCCAGAAGTAACCCTTCTTCATTTCTACAATAAATAGTCTGGGTGGTTCTAGGTTGCCTTGAATTCTTCACCTCTTGATAGTAGTTTCTTATTTCCTTATTTGTGTAATAATCGTCTATCATCTTTAGCTGTTTCTGTTGGTGCTTCTCCTTTTTTTCCCGACAAATTCGTTTGGCTAAATTTCTTTTTCCGTAATAGCTTGCTTCTGTTTCTCGAGTCCTATTTTTATCTCGTTTCAGTTTTGCTTTGTTTCTTGCGGCAAGGGCTTCTTTGCACTCCTTGTCAAACCATTCGCCTCCTCTTTTATATTTTTTACATCCTAAGCAAATTTTTGCTGATTCGACCATTGTTGATTTTATTTTTTCCCATTCTTCTTCTATACTCTGGGGTTTGGCGTTCTCTGTTACTAACCTATTTTTTATCTCTTTTTCTAGTTGTTCCTTTACCTCTAATTCTATAAGTTTTTCGATGTCGTACTGTTGTCTGTCCTTCTTAGTTGTTCTTTGTATACTACAAACAAAGGTTCCTCTAGACGCTGCACACTGTTTTCTGATTCCCGCAGCTTCAGAACTTGCTAAAATTTAGTTTCGAAATGAAACACAAATGGGCGAAGCTTTCGGTTCACTTTTCTCTGGGGCTGTAACTTAGGACTTTACGAAATTAAGCACAACTGGCTATGCACACTGGAGAATAAATAAAACTCACCAACTGGCACAAATTATATACTTTAATGTACGAACTCAATCCAACACTTTAACCGCACTTTGGTTGCATTTTCTCACTTTCAGATTAATAAACACATTAGCACTTCCTTGTAGCCTTGTTTAATACTTAGGTTGCTTTTCAAATGCTCTTTGCATCCTTTTGTCTTTTTACACTGCTTATTAACCCTTTAGCTGCGTTATCGATTGTTGGAATTATGATATGAATACAGAACGCTGCATAAAACTTCTGTCACGATTCCAAACACCTCTGTACTTAATCAAATTTATTATCGTATCTTGACGTTACACAATTAACTTGTCAGTCATCATAAATTAGCTACATTTGCCATACCGACCACAAATATTGAAAAATAAGCTAAATTCAAACCTGACGATACTGTTTTATTCAAATACTAACGTTTGTTAATTAAATTACAGTTATTTCTAATCATATCTTATATAATTATCAATTTCTACTAGTGACTTATATTGTTGCAATAAATACAATACCAATTCGGGGCCTATTTGCATCTTTCCTTAGTCTTCGTAAGTTAGCAATGCAACCAGAATTGCTGTAAGCATGATACCATTACAATGTAATTTATCATGTTTTGGATCAAGAAAATACATTTTTTAAGGTATTTTGAATGTTCTATTATAAATGTGGGATCAAACTAAATAATTGTCAAGTTTTGGAGAAATTAAAAAGAATTATTTATGAAGGTACCTGAATTGAACACCTAATTTAAATAAATATTTTCCCTAGTTATAATTGCTGTCTAATAGAGGAAAAGTTCATATTAGTAAGACTTATTAATATAAGCACATGCATTTGTCTGGGAGTAAGGTTTTCTAGTTATTTTGAGGTTATACGATTCATGTGGTCTATAAAGCCTTCACTAATTGAAGTAAACAAAGGTAAGCCATTCTATTATATTGAGATAACAATGAATTGTCATATAAATCACAAAACAATGTGCTCGATTAAGAGTAAAGGGTATATTTGTAATATAGCAGCAAAGAGAGTGCTCTGATAAAGAAAATATTACAGATGGAAAATGTTCCTAAAACTATGAGTGATGCATAAAAATTGTAGGTACGGAAGTCGTGCAAAGTGGTATTTTTATAAATATTTTTGATTATGCAGGTTGCCTCAACAAAATGTTGAGTAACTAACGTTTAATTAGCTTGAAAGTTTTGCGTTGAAATACTAATACTTTTAATATAAGTTATATGGGCCTAGCATCAACTGTTTTGGAGATATTTACGATTTATACAGAAAAACGCTGAATTTCAGGCGGCTTTTGTACGTAACAGAAAAAAATGAATGAAAGAAAGCGTTATCAAAAAGTTATATTTTTCGAGAATTGCATTTCGAGTTTAAAATTGTGGCTTTAGGTATTAATGCTATACGGGGTGTTCAATATTTGCTAATTTAATAATTTTGGAATTTTTAATTGCATGCCTTGCATATTTTTGTATTTTTGAAAATCTTTTTTATTGAGCTATTTTGATATGTTACTCCGTACCTCCAAATTCAAATCTTCTTCAGATATGCGAGTTTGGACATATAAAAGACAATTTGAGCCCATTAAGATGTTCTATTACAAGTAATAACGAACACAGGCCGATAAAATGTGAATTCCAACACTTGAAACTATCGAAGCACAACAGAAAGTTTAGAAAATGAAAATCCAGTTACTGCTGAAACAAGAAATAACAAACACGAAAAAGCGACAAAATCAGGAGAAAATATTAAAAACGATTGAATTCAGGGGTAGGAAATGAAATATCAGATGAAAGCTCTTGAAAAGGACTTTTAAAAAATACATGGATATAGAGGATGTTCCATTTAAAAACATCGAATTGCTTAAATTGGCAAATTTTAAGCTCTCTATATATCTTTAGTAACCAGAGCACAGAAGGTAGACTATTTGAACATTTAATTATGTTTTGACGATTATGACTTTGGTGTATTCTATGTTGTTTTCATTTATCATTTGCTCTACCAATTTTTCTTTTAACGTTAGTTTGACGTCTTCAATTATTTTTCTAAATATTGCAATTAGTGGCCAAAAATTACATACACATTATTTCTGTAGTATTTCAATTACTTAGTACTGGTGGCACTATCTGCACAATTAACTCTCAACCAAATAAATGTATTCTACAAACGTGTGCGATCCTATCATTTGGTTACATAAACTTGTGACGTAAAAATCAATATTAGAAAGCAGTAGTAAACTTTCCGGGTAGTATCTACAGTTATAACCGCTCGCACTAGATGTCGCCAACATAGGTAACTGTAATGAAATTTTCAATGTTGAGCACATACTCTGGTATTAGTGCAACTTTCAAGGAAATTGTACATTTTAACTCTTGACTCGCTGTATAATGTGCTACTCAGCGTGTCACGTGGGATCTATGCGTTTTTTTCTATAACGTGGATTTTTTATTTCATCTGCTTGTAGCCAAAAGCAATACCAAAAGAGCCTTACTTTCAACGTTGGTCAGGCTCTTTTTCTGTGAAGTATTTTACACCAATACTAAGTATATATTTATTGTATAGTTGCAATAAAATCAAATATTTGATATGTAAACCCTAACTAAAGGCTTATGTTTTTTATTTTGGAATACACGTTTTCCTTATCGGTTTAACTAATTTCTAAGCTACTATTAACAAAATAATTCGTTGAATTACCAATATCTTACCAGTTACCAACAGTATTTTTTAACTCGATTTGAATCTAAACTAATTACTTTACTCAGATTGCTTCTCACTAAGATTCTTAAATGTGACTCACATAAATTTTTATTGTCATTTTCGTTTTAACCCAAATAGCTATTACCTCTGTCTTAACAACTATATACATAGGGTAAACAACAAATACCATCACAAAAATATTTTTATATTGTTAAAATTATTTGTTCAACACAAAAAAATTACATTTTAGGATTATTATTATTTTTTACTTCCCTCGTCTGAAAGACGAAGAAAGTATTGTAATCGCGAAAAAATCACTTTCCGAGATTTCTCCAGATTTTCACGTTTCAGGGTCCCTAGATGACGAAAAACAGGTTTTCTCAATTGCGTCTGTCTGTCTGTTGGCAGTATAGCTCAAAAACTATTTGTCCTAGGAAGACGATATTTTGTATACACATTATACATCTACCTCGCATGAGAGGTACAATTTCATATAAATATATACAAGGTGATCACCTTAAAAAAATAAAATTTTGTTTATTTATGCTTGAACTGAGGAATACATAAAAGTACTAATTTGTACATAGTGCTGGCTTTATTCTTGCCAAAAATGGGAATCAACAAATACAGAATGACTATTCTACGAAAAAAAGAAACAACGAATAAGTGCCTTTCATTAAATACACCTGGATCGCAAGAATTGCCAGCACGGGTGTGGCGCAGTCAGCGTGTGGTTCACCGGTGAACAAAGGAATCCAATGTTTGGGTTCGTTCGCAGGCACTAGTTCAAATCTCATTAAAAAAAAATTTATTATTTAAAAATTGAATTTAGTAATAGTAGAAGCGTGAAGATAATTTTACTCACAGTTTCCTTCGATTTATAAAATTATTTAATGTCACAACGCCCACTTGTCTTTATGAAAGTATTCTCATAAAACTATAAGCTAGCCCAGAACAATGCCGCCTTGGCAACTGCTTTTGCTTGCAGAAAGCGGACCGCTGGGCCCGTGCCCATCTGGAAATTTCCTGGTTTCTCGGTTATTCCATCCGCCCTTAATTCTGAGTAACTCAAGATAGAATATTATGTCAACAATATTAAAACATTGCGCTTAACCGTCATTTTGCTAGAGGAATATATGTTTATCGAAAATACAGCTTTGGTCAATTTTGTGTCAAAACGTCCACTGCGAGGGAAGGTTTGAGTAAAGCCGTTTCCAGATTTTTAAACTAGCAGTAGTATGGCGGCACCGAAACTGGAGCAATTAAATTAATTGACCTAATTAAATCAGCGAATTAAATCCGCGGATTGACCTAATTAATTCCGCGGTTTGATCTAATTAATTTCGCGGATTGACCTAATTAATTTTCATATGTGCTACTGATTAAATTACGCATTAGCTTCTGATTAAATTACGCGGCGGCCATTTTTTAATTTGCTTCCGGAATTACGCGGCGGCCATTTTATTTTCGCGCGAATATTTTAATTTCCCCCAAGTGGATTTGAACCCTAGTTGTTTGGCCAGTACCCAGGCACCGTATCCACAGAGCTACGGAGCCGTTGCAAATTTTATGTGTATAACGGAAAGCTACTTTCTCTGCTCTGACGTCATACTGCCAGATTTAAAACAAACTATTTTTCAAAAATTTAAATTATAAGAATGGATTACATCGTCTATGGACTTAAAAAGGTTGAAACGAATTTTAAAAAACTGATTCCGTAAGTAGTTTTGCTGGAATTAATTATGTTATTTTTATCAATTGGCCAAACATGTCGTTGCCTGTCGTATCGCGGACAATCGCGGACAAGGGATTTGGCATACAACTGCTGGATCCTCTATAAAATTCAAGCAAACTTTTCTCGATGACCTAATGAGCTATGTGCTGTTTTAAATTATGCTCAAATTTCGTTATGATATCAATTTAAACTTTTATTTTTATATTTTATCCCAACAGGTCGTGTGCAATTCTACACTTGCGTGCGGGTTTTCGGCGCCCTGTTTAATTAATTAATTTCAAACAAGATTCAACCCCATAGGTATATCTTACAAATTTTGTATGACGTAATGCTTCTCCAGTTTTATAAAGCGGCGGATAATAATTCATGGAACTATTACGCAACAAACTTAAATAAAAATCCGTCGTCGGTATTCATATTTGTTGTAAGGGGCAACTGTCGGAATCCACAAGTTGAACGTATCGTTATAATTTTTTCTATTTCGCACTACCAAATTTCATAAAAGTATAAAAACTGCATCTTGTTTTCCAACAAATCGGTACAGGTTTGACGGCACGACGGTCTTTTTAAGTTGTAACACCGAGATTGACATGTTTGGTTTTTATTTTATAAGTAAGCGTCTGAAATTGTGTCATTATATCGATCAAAACTGTATTTTAGTTTTAAAAATTCCAGTATAAATGCAAACGGACGAAAATAAAAACGCATTTGACCACAAATTAACATAATTTTGAATGAGAACGCGCAATTTCGTTGAAAAAATGTTCTGACACTGTCATTTCACTTAAAATTTTACAAAAACTAACATTATGTCACTTGAAATTATACAAAAAACGACATTTTTATCCAATAAGCGATAAAAAATACACCATCACACATTATTTCACTTAAAAAATGATCACAATTCGTTTTATAAATCGTTCTGTAAAACGAAAATGATGTAAAAGCAGTTTTTAGAGTTATTTCTAAGCATAATTTTGCAAATGTTTTACACTTTTTTCTCTAACTTGTTGCAATTTTAGTAAGATTTGAATAAAAAACAGCATTTTCATTGAAAAATATTCTACTACAATCATTTCGAAAAGCAAAATTTCAGCGAAGTAGACACGTTGTGCCTTTTTATTACAGATTTATCGATATAATGTAACAATTTCGCCCTTTTAGTACAAAATTTCTTGTACTTTTGATAAAAATATGTGTATGTTGACCACAAATTAACATAAATTTGAATAAAAACAGGCAATTTCGTTGAAAAATCTTCTACCACCTACATTTCGATAAACAAAACTTCAGTTATGTTGGCTCTTTGTGCATTTTCTTACAACTTACAACTGACTAAATATCCATGTGATGACGACAAATTAACTCAAAATTGGACAAAAATCAAGCAATCACACATCATCTCACATAAATTTTCACAAAAATCGACATCATGTCACATAAATTATACAAAAACTGTCATCATGTCACTTGAAATTATACAAAAAACGACATTTTTATTCAACACACGATGAAAATTGAACAAAAATCACGCAATCACACATCATCTCACATAAATTTTTACAAAAACTGACATCATGTCACATAAATTATGCAAAAAATGACATTTTAATTTAACACACGATGAAGATTTAATAAAAATCACGCAATTACGCATCATCTCACTTAAAAAATTATCACATTTCGTTTTACAAAACAATTTATAATAACGAAAATGATGTAAAACAGTTTTAGAGTTATTTCTAAGCATAATTTTGGAAATGGTTTACACTTTTTTATAAAATGTATCGCACAAAATTAAAAGAAATCACAATTTTTTAAATTATATCACGCCATTATGAAATCGTAGATTGATTTTTTGAAATTTTACACTTTGTAACTGTAAAATAACTTCAAATACTAATATTTTAGCTTTAGATTTTGTAATTATTGCAGATTCGTGAAAAACAAAAGCAAAGTAGAAATACAAAAAAACACAAACACTTTGTAATAAACAAATATATTGTTCTTATTTCGTATAATACTTAATAATATAAAATAAATGTACAGCTGAATGTCTTATTTTCCAAAAATTCGCTAGCAATTTACAAAACTGTAGTTTGAGGTGCACAACATTTCAAATTAAAAAGGCTGCAAGTAATAAAATCAAAATGTCATTGTGTCATTTTAAAGTTTAAGATGCTCCCAATCTAGAATTCCCTTCGTTTTTGATATTGATGACATCTGCCTTAGAGGCGTTTTTCTAATGGCCTTTTTTTTGGAGGCGTTTCCTTATCGGCGTTCTTCTGACTGAACCTTTTTGATGTGGACTTGGATAAGTAGCTGGTGTTTTTAATTTATATTCTAAATCGGACTCGCAGTTATCAGTTTCCATTTCGGTTTTTCCTGTAGTACCAGTCGGGGCTGGCACTTTTTGCTGTTTAGGTTTAGCTAGCAGCACATTAGCAACGTTAAGGTCTTTGATGTAATCAGCAAACTGTAGGCGTCCGGGTGGATTAATAGTTTTTCGAGGCCTCAGAGTGTCGTGAACTAAATCGACTATGTTAGACGCCGGTAAAATTTCACCCTTTATAGTAACGGTACCTTTGTGATCCCAGCTCACATCGTTTGAGGCACTCAAAATGCGTAGGAAAACTTCAGCTTTTTTCTTAAAAGTTTTGGGAAGTGTATATAAAATAACGACATTTGATAGGCTGTCACTGGTTGTTTCAATAGGTATTTTGATTGGCTGCCGTTCCTGGTTTGTGAAATAAAGGAATCTTTGTAACACTTGGTTGTACTGCCCCCATTTATCGTGATCAGTTAATTTGGCCTTTAAAACTTTTTGCATTTCGTCATCAAGCTGTGATAATATATTTTTCTCCGTATTCTCGCCAGACTTAAGACGCTGGACAAATTCCGACGATACAATCAACAGCTTCCGCGCTTGGTCCATTTTAGTCGAAAAGGAGCTCAGCCGTTTGTTCTGGTAGAGCCGTCGTGAATAAACTAACTTAAAATCAAGACTTTCATAATAAATATATAAAAAATATGATAGGTACGGGAATCGAACCCGTATTCTCTTTCGAGATCAGATCTTGAATCTGACGCCTTAACCATTCGGCCAACCTGCCTCCCTATATAAACGAGCACTCTCTGCATAATTAAGAAAACATATAGTTTAAAAGCCTTCTATTTGCAATTTCATACAATATTTCATATAAATTAAGTCATGTATAAATTTCTAAATCGGGTTTGATATATATTTATCGAAGGAGTTGCCCCTACATCTGTTGTTTTAATATTATTTATAGTGATGCGTCATTGCTGAATTTTACAAGAACCATTCTGTCTGCTATGTGCCGCACGCAGTGTTTCCATTCCTTTTATTTTAAAATTGTCTGCTGTGTGACGTACGCATGTCTCCATCCCATTTTATTTTAAAATTTGTAAAACCAGAGGCCCAGGATGCAGCCGCACCAGGTAACAGCCGGGTTTGATATATACTTATCGAAGGAGTTGCCCCTACATCTGTTGTTTTAATATTATTTATAGTGATGCGTCATTGCTGAATTTTACAAGAACCATTCTGTCTGCTATGTGCCGCACGCAGTGTTTCCATTCCTTTTATTTTAAAATTGTCTGCTGTGTGACGTACGCAATGTCTCCATCCCATTTTATTTTAAAATTTGTAAAACCAGAGGCCCAGGATGCAGCCGCACCAGGTAACAGCCGGGTTTGATATATACTTATCGAAGGAGTTGCCCCTACATCTGTTGTTTTAATATTATTTATAGTGATGCGTCATTGCTGAATTTTACAAGAACCATTCTGTCTGCTATGTGCCGCACGCAGTGTTTCCATACCTTTTATTTTAAAATTGTCTGCTGTGTGACGTACGCAATGTCTCCATCCCTTTTTATTTTAAAATTTGTAAAACCAGAGGCCCAGGATGCAGCCGCACCAGGTAACAGCGTACAATGGTTTAAAACGAGTTAGTGAGGCATCACTTTGGGCCTCGTGTTTTATACATTTTAAAATAAAAAAGGTATGGAAACACTGAGCGCGTCACATAGCAGACAGGTTTTAAAATAAAAAGGGATGGAGACATTGTGTGCGTCGCATAGCAGACAGGCTGGTTCTTGTAAAATTCAACAATGACGCATCACTATAAATAATATTAAAACAACAGATGTAGGGGCAACTCCTTCGATAAATATACATATATCAAACCCGGCTGTTACCTGGTGCGGCTGCATCCTGGGCCTCTGGTTTTACAATTTTCAAATAAAATGAGATGGAACCACTGTGTGCGGCACATAGCAGACAGAATGGTTCTTGTAAAATTCAGCAATGACGCATCACTATAAATAATATTAAAACAACAGATGTAGGGGCAACTGCTTCGATAAATATATATCAAACCCGATTTAGAAATTTATACATGACTTAATTTATATGAAATATTGTATGAAATAGCAAATAGAAAGCTTTTAAACTATATGTTTTCTTAATTATGCAGAGAGTGCTCGTTTATATAGGGAAGCAGGTTGGCCGAATGGTTAAGGCGTCAGATTCAAGATCTGATCTCGAAAGAGAATACGGGTTCGATTCCCGTACCTATCATATTTTTTATATATTTATTATGAAAGTCTTGATTTTAAGTTAGTTTATTCACGACGGCTCTACCAGAACAAACGGCTGAGCTCCTTTTCGACTAAAATGGACCAAGAGCGGAAGATGTTAATTGTATCGCCGGAATTTGTCCAGCTTCTTAAGTCTGGCGAGAATTTCCAGAAAAATATATTATCACAGCTTGATGACGAAATGCAAAAAGTTTTCAAGTACAAATTAACTGATCGCGATAAATGGGGGCAGTACAACCAAGTGTTACAAAGATTCCTTCATTTCATAAACCAGGCACGGCAGCCAATCAAAATACCTATTAAAACAAGCAGTAACAGCTTATCAAATGCCGTTATTTTATCTACACTTCCCAAAACTTTTAAGAAAAAAGCTGAAGTTTTCCTACACATTTTGAGTGCTTCAAACGATGTGAGCTGGGATCACAAGGGTACCGTTACTATAAAGGGTGAAATTTTACCGGCGTCTAACATAGTCGATTTAGTTCACGACACTCTGAGGCCTCAAAAAACTATTAATCCACCCGGACGCCTACAGTTTGCTGATTACATCAAAGACCTTAACGTTGCTAATGTGCTGCTAGCTAAACCTAAACAAAAAAAAAGTGCCAGCCCCGACTGGTACTACAGGAAAAACCGAAATGGAAACTGATAACTGCGAGTCCGATTTAGAATATAAATTAAAAACACCAGCTACTCATCCAAGTCCACATCAAAAAGGTTCAGTCAGAAGAACGCCGATAAGGAAACGCCTCCAAAAAAAGGCCATTAGAAAAACGCCTCTAAGGCAGATGTCATCAATATCAAAAACGAAAATGACACAATGAAATTCTGATTTTATTACTTGCAGCCTTTTTAATATGAAATGTTGTGCATCTCAAACTACAGTTTTGTAAATTGCTAGCGAATTTTTAGAAAATAAGACATTCAGCTGTACATTTATTTTTATATTATTAAGTATTATACGAAATAAGAACAATATATTTGTTTATTACAAAGTGTTTGTGTTTTTTTGTATTTCTGCTCTGCTTTTGTTTTTCACGAATCTGCAATAATTACAAAATCTAAAGCTAAAATATTAGTATTTGAAGTTATTTTACAGTTACAAAGTGTAAAATTTCAAAAAATCAATCTACGATTTCATAATGGCGTGATATAACTTAAAAAATTGTGATTTCTTTTAATTTTGTGCGATACATTTTATAAAAAAGTGTAAACCATTTCCAAAATTATGCTTAGAAATAACTCTGAAACTGTTTTACATCATTTTCGTTATTATAAATTGTTTTGTAAAACGAAATGTGATAATTTTTTAAGTGAGATGATGCGTAATTGCGTGATTTTTATTAAATTTTCATCGTGTGTTAAATTAAAATGTCATTTTTTGCATAATTTATGTGACATGTCAGTTTTTGTAAAAATTTATGTGAGATGATGTGTGATTGCGTGATTTTTGTTCAATTTTCATCGTGTGTTGAATAAAAATGTCGTTTTTTGTATAATTTCAAGTGACATGATGACAGTTTTTGTATAATTTATGTGACATGATGTCGATTTTTGTGAAAATGTATGTGAGATGATGTGTGATTGCATGATTTTTGTCCAATTTTGAGTTAATTTGTTGTCATCACATGGATATTTAGTCAGTTGTAAGTTGTAAGAAAATGCACAAAGAGCCCACATAACTGAAGTTTTGTTTATCGAAATGTAGGTGGTAGAAGATTTTTCAACGAAATTGCCTGTTTTTATTCAAATTTATGTTAATTTGTGGTCAACATACACATATTTTTATCAAAAGTACAAGAAATTTTGTACTAAATGGGCGAAATTGTTACATTATATCGATGAATCTGTAATAAAAAGGCACGAGTCTACTTAACTGAAATTTTGCTTTTCGAAATGATTGTAGTAGAATATTTTTCAATAAAATTGCTGTTTTTTATTCAAATCTTACTAAAATTGCAACAAGTTAGAGAAAAAAGTGTAAAACATTTGCAAAATTATGCTTAGAAATAACTCTAAAAACTGATTTACATCATTTTCGTTTTACAAAACGATTTATAAAACGAATTGTGATCATTTTTTAAGTGAAATAATGTGTGATGGTGTATTTTTTATCGCTTATTGGATAAAAATGTCGTTTTTTGTATAATTTCAAGTGACATGTCAGTTTTTGTAAAATTTTAAGTGAAATGACAGTGTCAGAACATTTTTTCAACAAAATTGCTCGTTCTTATTCTAAATTATGTTAATTTGTGGTCAATTGCGTTTTTATTTTCGTCCGTTTGCATTTATACTGGATCTTTTAAAACTAAAATACAGTTTTGATCGATATAATAACACAATTTCAGACGCTTACTTATAAAATAAAAACCAAACATGTCAATCTCGGTGTTACAAATTAAAAAGACCGTCATGCAGTCAAACCTGTACCGATTTGTTGGAAAACAAGATGCAGTTTTTATACTTTTATGAAATTTGGTAGTACGAAATAGAAGAAATTATAACGATACGTTCAACTTGTGGATTCCGACAGTTGCTCCTTGCCTAAAGATGTTTCTTTTGCAATACTAGCTCACGTAAAACACACCTGAAGTGAACATAAAGCTTTATGTTTTCTGTGGCCATTCTCAAGGGCATAATCTAAAAACTACACACTCTATAAAAATCCCTGAAAGCATTTTCGGTATTCAGCTGACTTAAATCGTTCATATTGTCATTTATAGGTGGCATGCTGCCATGAATTCAGATCAATTATAATAAATTGCAATGAAAAGTCCGCTAACACGCTTATACACTTATTAAACTCTATCTTAATGCGAATTCAGCATCAAATTGCTAGGAGGGGCATAAAGATTTCTTTTCCAATACTAGCTCACGTAAAACACACCTGAAGTGAACATAAAGCTTTATGTTTATCTGTGGCCATTTTCAAGTGCATAATATGAAAAATACACACTCTATAAAAATTCCAGAACTCAATTTCGGCATTCAGTTGTGTCATTTATAAACACTATAAGAATTCAAGAAAGCTATTACGGCATTCAGTTGTAGTAAATCGTTCTTATTGTCATGTATGGGTGCCATGAATTCAGATAAAAGATAATAAAAGGCAATGAAAAGTCCGCTGAAGTCGCAAAAGCACTTATTAGACGCTATCTTAACGCGAATTCAGCATCAAATTGCTAGGAGGGGCATAAAGATTTTTCTTTTGCAATAATAGCACACGTAAAACAAACCTGAAGTTCACATAATGCTTTATGTTTATCTGTGGCCATTTTCAAGTGCATAATATGAAAAATACACACTCTATAAAAATTCCAGAACTCAATTTCGGCATTCAGTTGTGTCATTTATGGGTGCCGTATTTGCGGATAAAATACAATAAAATGCAATGAAAAGTCCGCTGAAGTCGCAAATGCACCTATTAAACCCTCTATTAATGTAAATTCAGCATCCAATTGTTACGAGGAGCTTACAGATATTTCTGTTGCAACACTAGAACACCAAAAACACACCTGAAGTGCACATAAAGATTTATGTTTATCTGTGGCCATTTTCAAGTGCAATATATGTAAAATACACACTCTATAAAAATCTCAGAACGTTATTTCGGCATTCAGCTGTACTAAATCGTTCATATTGTCATTTATCGGTGCCGCAAATGCAATTATTAAACCCTATATTAATGTAAATTCAGCATCCAATTGCTACGAGGGGCATACAGATATTTCTTTTGCAATACTAGTACACCAAAAACACACCTGAAGTGCACATACAGCTTTATGTTTCCCTGTGGGAATTTTCAAGTGCATAATATTATAAATACACACTCTATAAAAATCCCAGAATGTTATTTCGGCATTCAGCTGTATTAAATCGTTCAAATTGTCACGTATGGGTGCCATGATATGAGATAAAATATAATAAAATGCAATGAAAAGTCCGCTGAAGTCGCAAATGCACTTATTAAACGCTATCTTAAAGCGAATTCAGCATCAAATTGCTAGGAGGGGCCTAAAGATGTTTCTTTTGCAATACTAGCTCACGTAAAAGACACCTGAAGTGAACATAAAGCTTTATGTTTTCTGTGGCCATTATCAAGGGCATAATCTAAAAACTACACACTCTATAAAAATCCCTGATCGCATTTTCGGTATTCAGCTGATGTAAATCGTTCATATTGTCATTTATAGGTGCCATGTTGCCATGAATTCAGATCAATTATAATAAATTGCAATGAAAAGTCCGCTTACACGCTTATACACTTATTAAACGCTATCTTAATGCGAATTCAGCATCAAATTGCTAGGAGGGGCCTAAAGATTTCTTTTGCAATACTAGCTCACGTAAAACACACCTGAAGTGAACATAAAGCTTTATATTCTTCTGTGGCCATTCTCAAGGGCATAATCTAATAAATAAACACTCTATAAACAAGAACGCTATTTCGGCATTCAGCTGTATTAAATCGTTCATATTGTCATGTATGGGTGCCATGATATGAGATAAAATATAATAAAATGCAATGAAAAGTCCGCTGAAGTCGCATCCAATTGCTACGAGGGGCATACTGATATTTCTTTTGCAATACTAGTACACCAAAAACACACACGAAGTGCACATACAGCTTTATGTTTTCCTGTGGGCATTTTCAAATGCAGAATATGAAAAATACGCACTCTATAAGAATCCCAGAACGCTATTTCGGCATTCAGCTGTATTAAAGCGTTCATATTGTCATTTAAGGGTGCCATAAATGCGGATAAAATACAATAATATTTCGGCATTCAGCTGTTATTACATTTGCTACACAAGGGAATTTATTTGCACCCAAAAGAAAAGGAAAATCATATATACTTCACAGCAGGGTGGTCCAGGAATTGTCTAGTCGTGTAGCAAACGTTTGCCAAGCTAGTTCCTGAGCAGGAAGCGCCACTGGTTCGAGACGGTCCAAACCAGAAAACCTACAGGTGGCCGTGTAAGTTCCTAAACCACTCAGCTGTTACATAAAAATAATCAGAGACAGAAATCACCATAACTTGAAATAACCTAATTATTTATTTACACATACAAATCTGCACCATGCTTGAAAAAGGCGACATAAGTCTGTGATAAATAGTTTGTTCGTAAATGGAATAGTACTTAGATGTAATCTTAGTTTCATGTATAAAATAATGTACAAGATTTTAAGTTAATAAAACTGAAATCCAAAACAGAACTCTATGTTCTTATCTCGCAATTTCGTTCGAATACATGTACCTCAACTGTAGTGACGGTAGTGACTAAACATTAAACAGCGATAGCGGAATACGGGAGATCTTAATAAATCGTTTCAGCACTCAAATCATTTACCTACTCGCGATTCATTCGAAGTGGTACTATTTCGTGGGGTTATTACACTGAAAATTGTGTATATTCAGCGCAGTGTGTTAAATGCAAAAAATTCAAGCTCCCGAAAGCTCCCGCCAAAGTTATGTTAATGAATTTTTAATATGTTGGGTTACTTGAACGCAACTAAACTGCAAAGGCACTATTGCCAATCGAAAAAAATATTAAACGTACAAAATGAAATTAACCTATTCCACATACACATTTGCACGAGGTGAACGTCGCCGATAGCTACACAGAGTTTCCTAAATTTCTCGGTACCATCTGTTATGGAAATCACCATCAAACAAGGTAAGAGCAGTGCACAAGCTTTCACAAAACTAGTCCGAAAGATATTTTTAGTTTAAGCGATGAGGTGAATAAACGCTAGGTTGTAGATACCTGGGGTTGTTCAGTAGCGCAGCGGCGTCGACAGAACAGCCATGCAGGGGTTTGCTCCACAGAGATGTCCTCTAGTTGGAAATAACTTCAAGTGCAACAGGTTCTTGCACCGGGAGAAAAACCTCGTGGTTGTCACACTGGGGGAAGCCGTGCGTTTAAAAGGCTACCACATGGATTGAAGGTGCACAGACCGCGTGGGGGTCCTGCAGGTGCGTGGCAAGCGATAATGGAACTCCAAAAGGTCGTAAACGAAACAGGAGTACTAACGTACCAATTAGGGGGCTACGACAGAAGCCAGCGCCTAGGGGCTAAGAAAGAAGCCTGAAAATCACAGGATATCTGAATTCGACGTCCAACGGAGGCACAAATAACATACCAGAGCTGTTGGATGGCCTCAAGTGAGTGATTGCAGAAATACATAATCATCCCAGTATAACTAGCTTCATTTCAGCAATATAGCACCATATTTCTTAGGGCTGATCACAAAATCTACTGATAATTTTTGGAAATTACTTGATCCACAAATCGTACTAACAATGTATTTTGAAAATTCTATTATAATCCCCTAGAATTTTCAAGGTTTTCCAAAATCATCCAAATATGCAAAAGTGAGTATGCAACCAAATCTACACCTAGGAACTACAGGTCAATCTAACTACATCTAAATGTATTTAAGCGAAAATCATACATAAAAATTCTTAACTGCATCTAAATGTAAAATTACACCTAACACTGTATTAAATCGTTTATATTGTCATTAATGGGCGCTGTAATTGCGAATAAAATACAATAAAATGCAATGAAAAGTCACTTATTAAACCCTATATTAAGAGCAGGCTGTCAGAGGAGTGGGAGAGTTTGACGTATTAAATTGCCGTAAGATGGCAGTAATGTTCATTATTAAGAATATTTATTTTTGGCTCTACTAGTATGTTGAAATCTGCAGTATGATAGGTGGTTGCCACTACACAATAACAGATGGCACTTTCGCATTGCTTATTTGAAATTGCAACTTGAGAATTACTTGGGCCTGGACCCACAAGTTTGTTTTGCTGTCTGTGTTTACTCAAGGATTTCTGCCTGTGCAGCAGTTTCGAACGCAATTTGAAACCAAACGAGCCTTCGGTGCGTGTGAATAGTGAATAAGTGTTGATTTTATTGGTAGCAGTGATGTTGCGTGGAAATATAAGTAAGTGATTTTTGTGTGTCATTAGTTGCTATAACATGATATTGTTAGAATTTTAGATTGGTTTGCATCATCAAATAAAATCACATACACACAAAGATTATTGACAGAAAATATTAGTTATGAAGGGCCCAATAACACTGATGACATCACCAGTAATTATGGAAATTCTTTGTAAGTTGCTTAACAGGTATTAACTATTGAATGGAATCTATGTATGATCATTGTTGCAGTTTTAGGACTCCAAACCTGAAATCAAGGACATACGAAGCAGGAGTTAAGAAAGTTACAGGAAAAGGAATATGGCGTTATATCATCTCATCATCTTCGGAATATGGCCAGTAAGAGTACAACCATTGATTAATCAATGGTAAAACAAAGCATGATATAAATACAAGGGTATGCTCGAGCGCAGCTTTTCTCAACGACCAATGAGAAAGCGTGAACCAGACTACGTCATCAATAGGTGGCAATTTGAAAGTTACGTTTTAAAAGTCTCCCGGAAAAATCGTATTTTGCATTTGTAGTGGGTCAAATTAATGGTGAAATGGAGGGAAATCGTACGCAATTGTAATAAATGCTATTTTTCGTGTGAATAATACGCGGTTTTATTGATTCTCGTACATTATAACTCTTTTCCGTACACAGGAGAAAAACCTTATAGTAATTCTAACGCGATTTAGTTGGACATGCAAGAATCCACACAGGAGAGAAACCGTATAAATGAGGTTAGGGTTATCGACGTGCAATACGTGCAACCGTCGTCCAACATGCCGAAGCCCTCCTGATATACCCGAGACCATGATAATCATGCCCGAGACCGTACGAATGTGACGTCATGTGGTTCACGTGCGCAGTGGGTTACCATCTCTCGAGCATACCCTTGTATTTATATCATGCAACAAAGTATGTAAATTAATATTCTACTGTGATTTCTGATTTTAGAATTTGGAATGATCCATTAAGAGTGGAATGTGACACTACTCCAAAGCAACCTTGTCCGGTTACTGGAAACACAGTAGTAGAGTTGGGACCAAATTCAACTAAACTGTGTAGGGCAATTTGGATGAGGTGATAAACTTGAAAAAAAGTAGCATTTGTTTAGAAAAGAAAGGACCGATAATACGTTTGAAAAGGAATCATTCATATTAATATCAAGTGAGTATCTATTCAAATAAGGAAATTAAAATGTTATTAAGCTTTTTTTAGGTACAAGGTCAAGAGGAAATTCTAGACCACTGTGGCTCAGGACGATGACCTCAATCACATTGTATTTACTGTCAATCTTTAAAAATGATGTTTTCAAAGCCTACCTGTTATTTTAATTTCATACAAGAGACGCGGTAAAGCATTTTTCATCATTTCAGGGGTGGAGTTTTGTGTATAAGTAATTTGGGTTACATCGGCTTATTTTGAGTTCTATGTGGACAGCAATAACGGAGTTTTATAAATATTGGTTGCAAAAAAAATTAAAAAGATCCTAGACAATTTTATTAATTTCATTTAAGTAATGATAATGAAAATACTCCTCAAATGTTTAAAAATAAAAAGGGAACGGTTGTTTTATGATAAATTGTGCTCATTTGTAAAGCCAGGTATTTTTAAATTGTTCAATATGTTTATTGTAAACTCAGTGTATTTTAACTATTTTGTTAACATTGTTTTACACCCTGTTGGTTCTTTTTTGTAAATAAATGAGCAGTTATCTATCTACTTTGTCAATTATTATGTATCTAAATAAAATACAGTTATATAGGTACAACTTCAATGTCGGTTTGAATTCAGATACTATATCTCTTTGTTTCATATTGCTTGTATGTTTCCGATGAATCAGCGAAGAAGAATAAATCTGTAATCATAGGTTATATCCCGAGTACTATGAATTTAATCAATTAAAATTATGCAAAGCTGGTTGTTAGGGAAATTTAAGGTTGAGGGATTTTATTTTGAATTAATAACTAAAACATTTGCTCAAAAGTAATATTTTGCTAACAATGTAGTTTTGCATAATTTTGATAAGATTGAATTAATTGTATGAGGGGTACCTATATTTAAAGATTATTTCTTGAATGAGATTAAATTAAATCAAAATAGCATATTTACATTTTATTTTGAATATAGTTTCCTGAGTAAGGAATAGTAGGTATTAATTATTTTTGGTAAAGTTTGTACAATAGATGAAGCTATTTCAATTTTAGTAAACAATTCATGATTGTCAGGAAGATTCTGGTCTTGCATGTTCTCCCACAACAATTTCACCTTGAACCCCCAGTTTTTCAATACAGTAGTAATATATTCCATTTATGCAGTCTGGTGCAAAGTATACTTTTTTTCTTCACAAATGCTGTGAATTGCCTCCATATTGATTTGTTAGTTGTACCTGTATTGACGGGGACACTATTTTTGATTGCTTTGTCGATTAATGAACTACAAAAAATCTTTACTGGTACTCATTGTGAATGGTGCGACGTTTTGCAATTTTCAGACACGAAATGAATTTGTTTGTATTCGTTTACCATAATAACGCAATACAAGAAGCACTGCGATGCTCAGTAATTCTAAAATATTTGTCAATGTAAAAGTCAAAAACATCAGAAAATTAATTTCTACCAAGCAATATTTCAGAAAGTACCTAGTTCTGAAAGTCAAACTAGTGAAATACATCATACTCGATGCTACTATCACTTGGAAAGTGTTCTAGGCCAGATATTCCATTATCCTAATCAAAATTACCCTTTTCAAATTGGCGGGCTTTAATCGCCCCTAAGTTTTAGCAAGGATTTTATTCACTATGTAATGCCATAAACAACAGAAAATCGGACTTTATGATTGGCCAGTTTAGGTATGAAGGAAATAATCAAGCAAAAAATGTAACAAATTATCAACTAGCTATTAGTAGGTTTAATTTTTTACTTTTTACTATAAGCAGACATCTCCATTATGCCGACCCTTTTTTACAGTCCCGAAGGTGTCTGCTTATGAGAGATTTTACTGTATTACATAAAAAAATTCAAATCTTTATTGCAATTATTCCAGTTATTAAAAAAGATATGGGAAGTGTAAATTTTTATGCAACCTGTATAGCTATCCATATAATAGCCAGCGCCATCTCAGTGGCAATAGCTGAAACGTTATATGCACAAAGGCATGTAGAGGTCATGGAGTTGTAAATAATTTGCCCAAAAATTCCATTTTCTCAATAAAGACTGTATAGATTGATTTCAAATTTTAGGTAATTTATGTGGTTAGCCTTCTAGTGGCAATAACAAATTATTATGTTTGTAGGTGATTTTTTTTTTTTTAATTTTTATGATTTCAGACGATGAGTTACTGTATTAAAACAATCCATTTCGCATTGAAACTTTGTTATTGCCATTATAGGTATTTCTTCATGGCTTTAGTGTTTCCTCCAAACTTAGATATTCATTTAAATTTAAAATAATGACATTATTAGAAAGGTCTGCTTTTCGCTTATGGCGCCATCTGTTATTAATCGTGTCTGACGGCCCCCTCTTAATGTAAATTCAGCATCCAATTGCTACGAGGGGCATACAGATATTTCTTTTGCGACACTAGCACACTAAAAACACACCTGAAGTGCACATAAAGCTTTATGTTTTTCTGTGGTTATTCTCAAGGGCATAATCTAAAAAATACATACTACATACTGGGATTTTTATCCCAGAACGCTATTTCGGCATTCAGCAGAAGTAAATCGTTCATATTGTCATTGATGGGTGCCATGAATACGGATAAAATAAAAGTCCGTGGAAGTCGCAAATGCACTTATTGAACGCTACCTTAACGCGAATTCAGCATCAAAATGCTAGGAGGAACAGATATTTCTTGTGGAATACTAGTACACCAAAAACACACCTGAAGTGCACATAAGGCTTTATGTTTATCTGTGGCTATTTTCAAGTGCGTAATATAAAAAATACACCTCTATAAAAAAATCCCAGATCGCTATTTCGGCATTCAGCTGTAGTTAATCGTCCATATTGTCATTGATGGGTGCCATGGTTACGGATAAAATATGATAAAAGGCAATGAAAATTCCACTGAAGTCGCAAATGCACTTATTAAACCCTATATTAACGTAAATTCAGCATCCAATTGCTACGAGGGGCATACAGATATTTCTTTTGCGACACTAGCACACCAAAAACACTCCTGAAGTGCATATAAAGCTTTATGTTTATCTGTGGCTATTTTCAAGTGCGTAATATAAAAAATACACACTATAAAAATCCCAGAACGCTATTTCGGCATTCAGCAGTAGTTAATCGTTCATATTGTCATTGATCGGTGCCATGCATACGGATAAATTATGATAAAAGGCAATGAAAAGTCCACTGAAGTCGCAAATGCACTTACTAAACGCTATCAAACCGCGAATTCAGCATCAAATTGCTAGGAGGGGCATACAGATATTTCTTGTGGAATACTAGGACACCAAAAACACACCTGAAGTGCACATAAAGATTTATGACTATCTGTGGCCATTTTCAAGTGCATAATATGAAAAATACACACTCTATAAAAATCCCAGAACGCTATTTCGGCATTCAGCTGTATTAAATCGATCATATTGTCATTAATGGGTGCCGTAAATGCGGATAAAATACAATAAAATGCAATGACAAGACCGCTGAAGTCGCAAATGCGCTTATTAAACGCTATCTTAACCAGAATACAGCATCTAATTTCTAGGAGGCGCATAAAGATATTTCTTCTGCAATACTAGCACACGTAAAACAAACCAGAAGTGGGCATAATGCTTTATGTTTATCTGTCACCATTTTCAAGTGCATAATATGAAAAAAACACACTCTATAAAAATCCCAGAACGCTATTTCGGCATTCAGCAGTAGTAAATGGTTCATATTGTCATTGATGGGTGCCATGTATACGGATAAAAAAAAGCAATAAAAAATTCACTGAAGGCGTAAATGCAATTATTAAACGCTATCTTAACGCAAATTCAGCATCAAATTGCTAGGAGGGGCAGATATTTCTTGTGGAATACTAGTACACCAAAAGAACACCTTAAGTGCACATAAAGATTTATGATTATCTGTGGCAATTTTCAAGTGCATAATATGCAAAATACACACTCTATAGAAATTCCAGTACGCTATTTCGGCATTCAGCTGTATTAAATCGATCATATTGTCATTAATGGGTGCCGTAAATGCGGATAAAATACAATAAATGGAATGAAAAGCACGCTGAAGTCGAAAATGCACTTATTAAACGCTATCTTAACGCGAATTTAGCATCTAATTTCTAGGAGGGGCATAAAGATCTTGCTTTTGCAATACTAGCAGACGTAAAACAAACCTGAAGTGGACATAAAGCTTCATTTTTCCCTGTGATTATTTTCAAGTGCATAATATGAAAAATACACACTATAAAATCCCAGAACCCAATTTCGGCATTCAGATGTAGTAAATCGTTCATATTGTCATTGATGGTTGCCGCGAATACGGATAAAATGGAATAAAATGCAATAAAAAGCCCGCTGAAGTCGCAAATGCATTTATTAAACGCTATCTTTACGTGAATTCAGCATTAGATTGCTAGGAAAGGCATAAAGATATTTCTTTTGCAATACTAGTACAACAAAAGCACACCAGAAGTGCACATAGAGCTTTATGTTTCCCTGTGGCCATTTTCAAGTGCATAATATGAAAATTACACATTCTATAAAAAACCCAGAACGCAATTTCGGCATTCAGATCTAGTAAATCGTTCTTATTGTCATTTATGAGTGCCATGAATTCAGATAAAATATAATAAAATGCAATGAAAAGTCCGCTTAACACGCAAATGCATTTAATAAACGCCATCTTAACGCGAATTCAGCATCAAATTGCTAGTAGGGGCATACAGATATCTCGTTTGCAATACTAGTACACCAAAAACTCACCAGATGTGCAACTAAAGCTTTATTTTTTAAGGTCACTAAATCACGTTAGCTACGCTAACACAGGTAGGGAAACACCATTTGACAGGTTCAAAAAACGAGTTTGTCAATGTCAAATTTACCATAGGCGCTACTAAGGGCATAAATAATTTTTCTTATTATTAATAGGTATATCCTTCGAATGCGATGCCATAATCCTTTCTTTAGGTTGTAAGTTAGACAGATGATCGCTTTTAACCGCAATTTGAAATGTTTTTCGTCTACTGACCCTGAAACTTGAAGATCTGAAGAAATATCAAAGGTAATTTTTCACGATTACAAATCATTTGCCTAAATTATGACCTAAAGAGATGATTGTGATCTCGGATTCCCTAGTTCTCCCGACGAATTTTGTCAAAACGTATTTATATTTAATAGCATTATGGTTTTCATTTGCTGCGTTAAAGGTTGCCTGAACAACAGCATAAAAAGGTACACGCTGTTTCAAGTTCCTGAAGGTAATTTAAACTGCAATATTTAGCAATAGTTTTTAATGAATTACTTATTGCAAATTAAGGACCAAGAAATAGCATAAAACGGCAGAAGTGGTTGAAAGAAATAAATAGACCACTGGACGATATGCATCATTTACGTGTATGTGAGGTGCCGAAGTATTGGAATGCGGTGAGAGGTACACAATATTCGCTAAAGCTTTATATTTGTGAAAATTATTTTTTTAAGCTGGAAAACGTTCACAAATAATTTGATATGTAATATTTATTTATTGCGTTCACGTTACACAACTTCAATTTATTTCTATTATAACCTATATACTGATTGGGTACGCCACTGACAAAAACGAGTTTGGTTTGACATAAATAACTCCGAGTTTCCCTACCTGTGTTAGCGTAGCTAACGTGATTTAGTGACCTTATTATTTTTGCCAGAGGCCATGTTCAATAGCGTAATAATAAAAATACACACTCTATAAAATTTCCAGAACAGTATTTCGGCTGTCAGACGTAGTAAATCGTTCATATTGTCATTGATCAGTGCCGTGAATAAGGATAAAATGGAATAAAATGCATTGAATACTCCGCTGAAGTCGCAAATGCACTTATTAAACGCTATCTTTAGGCGAATTCAGCATCAAATTGCTAGGAGGGGCATAAAAATACTTTTTTTGCAATACTAGTACATGAAAGGCACACCTGAAGTGCACATAAAGCTTTTTATTTCCCTGTAGCTATTTACAGGTAGATAATATGAAAAATACACACTCTATAAAAAATCCAGAACGATATTTTGGCTTTCAGCTGTATTTAATCGTTCATATTGTAATTTATGGGTTCAATGGATTCAGATAAAATATAATAAAATGCAATGAAAAGTTTGCTGAAGTCGCAAATGCACTTATTAAAGGGTATCTTAATGCGAATTCAGCATTAAATTGCTCGGACTGGCATATGGTTATTTAACCAACAAGTGTGTTAATAAAGGTGATTAATAATCGAGAGATTTTAACGCGTGAGCGAGTGGAGCGAGCGAACGCGTTAATGAGCGAGATTATTAATCACCGATTAACATAAGAGTTGGTTACAAGACTTTTCCGTCAATCGTACGTTTATTAAAATCCATCAAAAATATTTATTAGTTTTGACATATCAGATACATTTGACGTTTAGTAAGTATGGTTGCCGATGCCGGAACAATTTTGCGGCAATTAAAATACTTGGCGGTTGGAAATCCACCTCTGTTGCCGAAGGATACATTGAGAACTCGATAGGTATAAAATACAAACTGCCACAAAGATATTGTGCGAAGGGTTTTCTAATGTAAATATTTATATTAATAAATCCAGGGAATAATTTAACCTTTAGTTTTGACATTTCAGATACATTTGACGTTTAGTACGTATGGTTGCCTATATAAAATCATTGCGAAAACGGGTCTATTAATGCATGATTTTTTAGACAAAATCATGCATTAATGAGTCGATATATAAACGATTGACGGAAAAAGATATTTCTTTTGCAATACTAGTACATCAAAAGCACACCTGATGTGCGCATGAAGCTTTATAATTCCCTATGGCCTTTTTCAAGTGCATAATATGTAAAACATACACTCTATTAGAATCCCAGAACAATATTTCGGCATTCAGCTGTATTAAATCGTTCTTATTGTCATTTATGAGTGCCATGAATTCAGATAAAATATAATAAAATGCAATGAAAAATCCGCTTAACACGCAAAACCATTTAATAAACGCCATTTTAAACCGAATTTAGCATCAGATTGCTAGTGTGGGCATACAGATATCTTGTTTGCAATACTTGTGCTCTAAAAACTTACCAGATGTGCACATAAAGCTTTATTTCTCTTCTGGCCATTTTCAAGTGCATAATATGAAAAATACACACTCTGTCAAAATCCCAGAACGCTATTTCGGCATTCAAATGTAGTAAATCGCTCATATTGTCATTGATGGTTGCCGTGAAAACGAATATAATGGAATAAAATGCAATGAAAAGCCCACTGAAGTCGCAAATGCATTTATTAAACGCTATCTTTACGTGAATTCAGCATTAGATTGCTAGGAAACGCATAAAGATATTTCTTTTGCAATACTAGTACAACAAAAGCACACCAGAAGTGCACATAGAGCTTTATGTTTCCCTGTGGCCATTTTCAAGTGCATAATACGAAAAATACACACTCTGTAAAAATTCCAGAATGCTATTTCGCTATTCAGATGTAGTAAATCGTTCATATTGTCATTAATTGTGGCCGTGAATACGAATAAAATGGAATAAAATGCCATGAAAAGCCCGCTGAAGCCGCAAATGCACCTATTAAACGCTATCTTTACGCGAATTCAGCATTAGATTGCTAGGAGGAGCTTACAGATATTTCTTTAGAAATACTAGTACACCAAACACCCACCTGAAGTGCACATAAAGCTTTTTATTTCCCTGTAGCTATTTACAAGTGGATAATATGAAAAATACACACTCTATCAAAAATCCAGAACGATATTTCGGCTTTCAGCTGTATTTAATCGTTCATATTGTAATTTATGGGTTCAATGAATTCAGATAAAATATAATAAAATGCAATGAAAAGTTTGCTGAAGTCGCAAATGCACTTATTAAAGGGTATCTTAATGCGAATTCAGCATTAAATTGCTCGGACTGGCATAAAGATATTTCTTTTGCAATACTAGTACATCAAAAGCACACCTGATGTGCGCATGAAGCTTTATAATTCCCTATGGCCTTTTTCAAGTGCATAATATGTAAAACATACACTCTATAAGAATCCCAGAACAATATTTCGGCATTCAGCTGTATTAAATCGTTCTTATTGTCATTTATGAGTGCCATGAATTCAGATAAAATATAATAAAATGCAATGAAAAATCCGCTTAACACGCAAAACCATTTAATAAACGCCATTTTAAACCGAATTTAGCATCAGATTGCTAGTGTGGGCATACAGATATCTTGTTTGCAATACTTGTAGACTAAAAACTTACCAGATGTGCACATAAAGCTTTATTTTTCCTGTGGCCATTTTCAATTGCATAATATGAAAAATACACACTCTATAAAAATCCCAGAACGCTATTTCGGCATTCAGCTGTATTAAATCGATCATATTGTCATTAATGGGTGCCGTAAATCCCGATAAAATACAATAAAATGCAATGACAAGACCGCTGAAGTCGCAAATGCGCTTATTAAACGCTATCTTAACCAGAATACAGCATCTAATTTTAGAAGGCGCATAAAGATATTTCTTTTGCAATACTAGCACACGTAAAACAAACCAGAAGTGGGCATAATGCTTTATGTTTATCTGTCACCATTTTCAAGTGCATAATATGAAAAATACACACTCTATAAAAATCCCAGAACGCTATTTCGGCATTCAGCAGTAGTAAATGGTTCATATTGTCATTGATGGGTGCCATGTATACGGATAAAAAAAAGCAATAAAAAATTCACTGAAGGCGTAAATGCAATTATTAAACGCTATCTTAACGCAAATTCAGCATCAAATTGCTAGGAGGGGCAGATATTTCTTGTGGAATACTAGTACACCAAAAGAACACCTTAAGTGCACATAAAGATTTATGATTATCTGTGGCAATTTTCAAGTGCATAATATGCAAAATACACACTCTATAGAAATTCCAGTACGCTATTTCGGCATTCAGCTGTATTAAATCGATCATATTGGGTGCCGTAAATGCGGATAAAATACAATAAATGGAATGAAAAGCACGCTGAAGTCGAAAATGCACTTATTAAACGCTATCTTAACGCGAATTCAGCATCTAATTTCTAGGAGGGGCATAAAGATCTTGCTTTTGCAATACTAGCAGACGTAAAACAAACCTGAAGTGGACATAAAGCTTTATTTTTCCCTGTGATTATTTTCAAGTGCATAATATGAAAAATACACACTATAAAATCCCAGAACCCAATTTCGGCATTCAGATGTAGTAAATCGTTCATATTGTCATTGATGGTTGCCGTGAATACGGATAAAATGGAATAAAATGCAATAAAAAGCCCGCTGAAGTCGTAAATGCATTTATTAAACGCTATCTTTACGTGAATTCAGCATTAGATTGCTAGGAAACGCATAAAGATATTTCTTTTGCAATACTAGTACAACAAAAGCACACCAGAAGTGCACATAGAGCTTTATGTTTCCTTGTGGCCATTTTCAAGTGCATAATAAGAAAATTACACACTCTATAAAAAACCCAGAACGCAATTTCGGCATTCAGATCTAGTAAATCGTTCTTATTGTCATTTATGAGTGCCATGAATTCAGATAAAATATAACAAAATGCAATGAAAAGTCCGCTTAACACGCAAATGCATTTAATAAACGCCATCTTAACGCGAATCAGCATCAAATTGCTAGTAGGGGCACACAGATATCTCGTTTGCAATACTAGTACACCAAAAACTCACCAGATGTGCAAATAAAGCTTTATTTTTGCCAGAGGTCATGTTCAATAGCGTAATAATAAAAATACACACTCTATAAAATTTCCAGAACGCTATTTCGGCTGTCAGACGTAGTAAATCGTTCATATTGTCATTGATGAGTGCCGTGAATAAGGATAAAATGGAATAAAATGCATTGAATAGTTCGCTGAAGTCGCAAATGCACTTATTAAACGCTATCTTTAGGCGAATTCAGCATCAAATTTCTAGGAGGGGCATAAAAATCCTTTTTTTGCAATACTAGTACATGAAAGGCACACCTGAAGTGCAAATAAAGCTTTTTATTTCCCTGTAGCTATTTACAAGTGGATAATATGAAAAATACACACTCTATAAAAAATCCAGAACGATATTTCGGCTTTCAGCTGTATTTAATCGTTCATATTGTAATTTATGGGTTCAATGGATTCAGATAAAATATAATAAAATGCAATGAAAAGTTTGCTGAAGTCGCAAATGCACTTATTAAAGGGTATCTTAATGTGAATTCAGCATTAAATTGCTCGGACTGGCATAAAGATATTTCTTTTGCAATACTAGTACATCAAAAGCACACCTGATGTGCGCATGAAGCTTTATAATTCCCTATGGCCTTTTTCAAGTGCATAATATGTAAAACATACACTCTATTAGAATCCCAGAACAATATTTCGGCATTCAGCTGTATTAAATCGTTCTTATTGTCATTTATGAGTGCCATGAATTCAGATAAAATATAATAAAATGCAATGAAAAATCCGCTTAACACGCAAAACCACTTAATAAACGCCATTTTAAACCGAATTTAGCATCAGATTGCTAGTGTGGGCATACAGATATCTTGTTTGCAATACTTGTAGACTAAAAACTTACCAGATGTGCACATAAAGCTTTATTTCTCTTCTGGCCATTTTCAAGTGCATAATCTGAAAAATACACACCCTGTCAAAATCCCAGAACGCTATTTCGGCATTCAAATGTAGTAAATCGCTCATATTGTCATTGATGGTTGCCGTGAAAACAAATATAATGGAATAAAATGCAATGAAAAGCCCACTGAAGTCGCAAATGCACCTATTAAACGCTATCTTTACGCAAATTCAGCATTAGATTGCTAGGAGGAGCATACAGATATTTCTTTAGCAATACTAGTACACCAAACACCCACCAGAAGTGCACATAAAGCTTTATGTTTCCGTGTGGCCATTTTCAAGTGCATAATATGAAAAATACACACTTTATAAATAACCCAGAACGCAATTGCGGCATTCAGATGCAGTACATCGTTCACATTGTCATTGATGGTTGCCGTGAATATGAATAAAATGGAATAAAATGTAATGAAAGGCCCGCTGAAGTCGCAAATGCACCTATTAAACGCTATCTTAACGCGAATTCAGCATTAGATTGCTAGGAGGAGCTTAGAGATATTTCTTTAGCAATACTAGTACACCAAACACCCACCAGAAGTGCACATAAAGCTTTATGTTTTCCTGTGGCCATTTTCAAGTGCATAATACGAAAAATACACACTCTGTAAAAATCCCAGAACGCTATTTCAGCATTCAGATGTAGTAAATCGTTCATATTGTCATTTATGGTTTCCCTGAATACGAATAAAATGGAATAAAATGCCATGAAAAGCCCGCTGAAGTCGCAAATGCACCTATTAAACGCTATCTTTACACGAATTCAGCATTAGATTGCTAGGAGCAGCTTACAGATATTTCTTTAGCAATACTAGTACAACGAACACCCACCAGAAGTGCACATAAAGCTTTATGTTTCCCTGTGGCCATTTTCAAGTGCATAATATGAAAAATACACACTCTATATAAAACCCAGAACGCAATTTCGGCATTGAGATCTAGCAAATCGTTCTTATTGTCATTTATGAGCGCCATGAATTCAGATAAAATATAATAAAATGCAATGAAAAGTCAGATTAACACGCAAATGCACTTAATAAACGCCATCTTAACACGAATTCAGCATCTGAATGCTAGTATGGGCATACAGATATCTTGGTTCCAATACTTGTACACTAAAAACTTACCAGATGTGCACATAAAGCTTTATTTCTCCTGTGGTTATTTTCCAGTGCATAATATGAAAAATACACACTCTATAAAATCCCAGAACGCAATTGCGCCATTCAGATGCACTAAATCGTTCACATTGTCATTGATGGTTGCCGTGAATATGAATAAAATGGAATAAAATCCAATGAAAAGCCCGCTGAAGTCGCATATGTACCTATTAAACGCTATCTTTACGCGAATTTAGCATTAGATTGCTAGGAGAAGCATACAGATATTTCTTTAGCAATACTAGTACACGAAACACCCACCAGAAGTGCACATAAAGCTTTATGTTTCCCTGTGGCCATTTTCAAGTGCATAATATGAAAAATACACACTCTATAAAATCCCAGAACGCAATTGCGGCATTCAGATGCAGTAAATCGTTCACATTGTCATTGATGGTTGACGTGAATATGAATAAAATGGAATAAAATGCAATGAAAAGCCCGCTGAAGTCGCAAATGCACCTATTAAACGCTATCTTTACGCGAATTCAGCATTAGATTGCTAGGAGCAGCTTACAGATATTTCTTTAGCAATACTAGTACAACGAACACCCACCAGAAGTGCACATAAAGCTTTATGTTTCCCTGTGGCCATTTTCAAGTGCATAATATGAAAAATACACACTCTATATAAAACCCAGAACGCAATTTCGGCATTGAGATCTAGCAAATCGTTCTTATTGTCATTTATGAGTGCCATGAATTCAGATAAAATATAATAAAATGCAATGAAAAGTCAGATTAACACGCAAATGCACTTAATAAACGCCATCTTAACACGAATTCAGCATCTGAATGCTAGTATGGGCATACAGATATCTTGGTTCCAATACTTGTACACTAAAAACTTACCAGATGTGCACATAAAGCTTTATTTCTCCTGTGGTTATTTTCAAGTGCATAATATGAAAAATACACACTCTATAAAATCCCAGAACGCAATTGCGGCATTCAGATGCACTAAATCGTTCACATTGTCATTGATGGTTGCCGTGAATATGAATAAAATGGAATAAAATCCAATGAAAAGCCCGCTGAAGTCGCATATGTACCTATTAAACGCTATCTTTACGCGAATTTAGCATTAGATTGCTAGGAGAAGCATACAGATATTTCTTTAGCAATACTAGTACACGAAACACCCACCAGAATTGCACATAAAGCTTTATGTTTCCCTGTGGCCATTTTCAAGTGCATAATATGAAAAATACACACTCTATAAAATCCCAGAACGCAATTGCGGCATTCAGATGCAGTAAATCGTTCACATTGTCATTGATGGTTGACGTGAATATGAATAAAATGGAATAAAATGCAATGAAAAGCCCGCTGAAGTCGCAAATGCACCTATTAAACGCTATCTTTACGCGAATTCTGCATTAGATTGCTAGGAGGGGCATACAGATTATTCTTTAGCAATACTAGTACACCAAACACCCACCAGAAGTGCACATAAAGCTTTATGTTTCCCTGTGGCCATTTTCAAGTGCATAATATGAAAAATACACACTTTATAAAAAACCCAGAACGCAATTGCGGCATTCAGATGCAGTAAATCGTTCACATTGTCATTGATGGTTGCCGTGAATATGTATAAAATGGAATAAAATGCAATGAAAAGCCCGCTGACGTCTCAAATGCACCTATTAAACGCTATCTTTACGCCAATTCAGCAGTAGATTGCTAGGAGAGGCATACAGATATTTCTTTAGCAATACTAGTACACCAAACACCCACCAGAAGTGCACATAAAGCTTTATGTTTCCCTGTGGCCATTTTCAAGTGCATAATATGAAAAATACACACTTTATAAAAAACCCAGAACGCAATTGCGGCATTCAGATGCAGTAAATCGTTCACATTGTCATTGATGGTTGCCTCTAATATGAATAAAATGGAATAAAACGCAATGAAAAGCCCGCTGAAGTCGCAAGTGCACCTATTAAACGCTATCTTTACGCGAATTCAGCATTAGATTGCTAGGAGGGGCATACAGATATTTCTTTAGCAATACTAGTACACCAAACACCCACCAGAAGTGCACATAAAGCTTTATGTTTCCCTGTGGCCATTTTCAAGTGCATAATATGAAAAATACACACTTTATAAAAAACCCAGAACGCAATTGCGGCATTCAGATGCAGTAAATCGTTCACATTGTCATTGATGGTTGCCTCTAATATGAATAAAATGGAATAAAACGCAATGAAAAGCCCGCTGAAGTCGCAAGTGCACCTATTAAACGCTATCTTTACGCGAATTCAGCATTAGATTGCTAGGAGGGGCATACAGATATTTCTTTAGCAATACTAGTACACCAAACACCCACCAGAAGTGCACATAAAGCTTTATGTTTCCGTGTGGCCATTTTCAAGTGCATAATATGAAAAATACACACTTTATAAATAACCCAGAACGCAATTGCGGCATTCAGATGCAGTAAATCGTTCACATTGTCATTGACGGTTGCCGTGAATATGAATAAAAATGGAATAAAATGCAATGAAAAGCCCGCTGAAGTCTCAAATGCACCTATTAGACGCTATCTTTAAGCGAATTTAGCATTAGATTGCTAGGAGGGGCATACAAATATTTCTTTAGCTATACTAGTACACCAAACACCCACCAGAAGTGCACATTAAGCTTTATGTTTCCCTGTGGCCATTTTCAAGTGCATAATATGAAAAATACACACTCCATACTAAACCCAGAACGCAATTTCGTTCACATTGTCATTGATGGTTGCCGTGAATATGAATAAAATGGAACAAAATGCAACGAAAAGCCCGCTGAAGTCGCAAATGCACCTATTAAACGCTATCTTTACCCGAATTCAGCATTAGATTGCTAGGAGGGGCATACAGATTTTTCTTTAGCAATATTAGTACACCAAACACCCACCAGAATTGCACATAAACCTTTATGTTTCCCTGTGGCCATTTTCAAGTGCATAATATGAAAAATACACACACTATAAATTCCCAGAACGCAATTTCGGCATTCAGATGCAGTAAATCGTTCACATTGTCATTGATGGTTGCCGTGAATATGAATAAAATGGAACAAAATGCAATGAAAAGCCCGCTGAAGTCGCAAATGCACCTATTAAACGCTATCTTTACGCGAATTCAGCATTATATTGCTAGGAGGGGCATACAGATATTTCTTTAGCAATACTAGTACACCAAACACCCACCAGAAGTGCACATAAAGCTTTATGTTTCCCTGTGGCCATTTTCAAGTGCATAATATGAAAAATACACACTTTATAAATAACCCAGAACGCAATTGCGGCATTCAGATGCAATAAATCGTTCACATTGTCATTGATGGTTGCCGTGAATATGAATAAAAATGGAATAAAATGCAATGAAAAGCCCGCTGAAGTCTCAAATGCACCTATTAAACGCTATCTTTACGCGAATTTAGCATTAGGTTGCTAGGAGGGGCATACAGAAATTTCTTTAGCTGTACTAGTACACCAAACACCCACCAGAAGTGCACATTAAGCTTTATGTTTCCCTGTGGCCATTTTCAAGTGCATAATATAAAAAATACACACTCTATACTAAACCCAGAACGCAATTTCGGCATTCAGATCTAGTAAATCGTTCTTATTGTCATTTATGAGTGCCATGAATTCAGATAAAATATAATAAAATGCAATGAAAAGTCAGATTAACACGCAAATGCACTTAATAAACGCCATCTTAACACGAATTCAGCATCTGATTGCTAGTATGGGCATACAGATATCTTGTTTCGAATACTTGTACACTAAAAACTTACCAGATGTGCACATAATGCTTTATTTCTCCTGTGGTAATTTTCAAGTGCATAATATAAAAAATACACACTCTATAAAATTCCAGAACGCAATTGCGGCATTCAGATGCAGTAAATCGTTCACATTGTCATTGATGGTTGCCGTGAATATGAATAAAATGGAATAAAATGCAATGAAAAGCCCGCTGAAGTCGCAAATGCACCTATTAAACGCTATCTTTACGCGAATTCAGCATTAGAACGCTAGGAGGGGCATACAGATATTTCTTTATTAATACTAGTACACCAAACACCCACCAGAAGTGCACATAAAGCTTTATTTCCCTGTGGCCATTTTGAAGTGCATAATATGAAAAATACACACTCTATAAAATCCCAGAACGCAATTGCGGCATTCAGATGCAGTAAATCGTTCACATTGTCATTGATGGTTTCCGTAAATATGAATAAAATGGAATAACATGCAATGAAAAGCCCGCTGAAGACGCAAATGCACCTATTAAACGCTATCTTTACGCGAATTCAGCATTAGATCGCTAGGAGGGGCATACAGATGTTTCTTTATTAATACTAGTACACCAAACACCCACCAGAAGTGCACATAAAGCTTTATGTTTCCCTGTGACCATTTTCAAGTGCATAATATGAAAAATACACACTCTATAAAATCCCAGAACGCAATTGCGGCATTCAGATGCAGTACATCGTTCACATTGTCATTGATGGTTGCCGTGAATATGAATAAAATGGAATAAAATGCAATGAAAGGCCCGCTGAAGTCGCAAATGCACCTATTAAACGCTATCTTAACGCGAATTCAGCATTAGATCGCTAGGAGGGGCATACAGATATTTCTTTAGCAATACTAGTACACCAAACACCCACCAGAAGTGCACATAAAGGTTTATGTTTCCCTGTTGTAGTTTTCAAGTGCATAATATGAAAAATACACACTCTATAAAATCCAAGAACGCAATTGCGGCATTCAGATGCAGTAAATCGTGTACATTGTCACTGATGACTGCCGTGAATATGAATCAAATGTAATAAAATGCAATGAAAAGCCCGCTAAAGTCGCAAATGCACCTATTAAACGCTATCTTTACGCGAATTCAGCATTAGATTGCTAGGAGGGGCATACGGATATTCCTTTAGCAATACTAGTACACCAAACACACACTAGAAGTGCACATTAAGCTTTATGTTTTCCTGAGGCCATTTTCAAATGCATAATATGAAAAATACACACTCTATAAAATCCCAGAACGCAATTGCGGCATTCAGATGCAGTAAATCGTTTACATTGTCATTGATGGTTGCCTTGAATATGAATAAAATGGAATAAAATGCAATGAAAAGCCCGCTGAAGTCGCAAATGCACCAATTAAACGCTATCTTTACGCGAATTCAGCATTAGATTTCTAGGAGGGGCATACAGATATTTCTTTATTAATACTAGTACACCAAACACCCACCAGAAGTGCACAAAAATCTTTATTTCCCTGTGGCCATTTTGAAGTGCATAATATGAAAAATACACACTCTATAAAATCCCAGAACGCAATTGCGGCATTCAGATGCAGTTAATCGTTCACATTGTCATTGATGGTTACCGTGAATATGGATAAAATGGAATAAAATGCAATGAAAAGCCCACTGAAGTCGCAAATGCACCTATTAAACGCTATCTTTACGCGAATTCAGCATTAGATTGCTAGGAGGGGCATACAGATATTTCTTTATTAATACTAGTACACCAAACACCCACCAGAAGTGCACATAAAGCTTTATGTTTCCCTGTGGCCATTTTCAAGTGCATAATATAAAAAATACACACTCTATAAATCCCAGAACGCAATTGCGGCATTCAGATGCAGTAAATCGTTCACATTGTCATTGATGGTTGCCGTGAATATGAATAAAATGGAATAAAATGCAATGAAAGGCCCGCTGAAGTCGCAAATGCACCTATTAGACGCTATCTTTACGCGAATTCAGCATTAGATCGCTAGGAGGGGCATACAGATATTTCTTTAGCAATACTAGTACACCAAACACCCACCAGAAGTGCACATAAAGCTTTATGTTTCCCTGTGGTAGTTTTAAAGTGCATAATATGAAAAATACACACTCTATAAAATCCAAGAACGCAATTGCCTCATTCAGATGCAGTAAATCGTGTACATTGTCTCTGATGACTGCCGTGAATATGAATAAAATGGAATAAAATGCAATGAAAAGCCCGCTGAAGTCGCAAATGCACCTATTAAACGCTATATTTACGCGAATTCAGCATTAGATTGCTAGGAGGGGCATACAGATATTCCTTTAGCAATACTAGTACACCAAACACTCACTAGAGGTGCACATTAAGCTTTATGTTTCCCTGTGGCCATTTTCAAATGCATAATATGAAAAATAGACACTCTATAAAATCCCAGAACGCAATTTCGGCATTGAGATCTAGCAAATCGTTCTTATTGTCATTTATGAGTGCCATGAATTCAGATAAAATATAATAAAATGCAATGAAAAGTCAGATTAACACGCAAATGCACTTAATAAACGCCATCTTAACACGAATTCAGCATCTGAATGCTAGTATGGGCATACAGATATCTTGGTTCCAATACTTGTACACTAAAAACTTACCAGATGTGCACATAAAGCTTTATTTCTCCTGTGGTTATTTTCAAGTGCATAATATGAAAAATACACACTCTATAAAATCCCAGAACGCAATTGCGGCATTCAGATGCACTAAGTCGTTCACATTGTCATTGATGGTTGCCGTGAATATGAATAAAATGGAATAAAATCCAATGAAAAGCCCGCTGAAGTCGCATATGTACCTATTAAACGCTATCTTTACGCGAATTTAGCATTAGATTGCTAGGAGAAGCATACAGATATTTCTTTAGCAATACTAGTACACGAAACACCCACCAGAAGTGCACATAAAGCTTTATGTTTCCCTGTGGCCATTTTCAAGTGCATAATATGAAAAATACACACTCTATAAAATCCCAGAACGCAATTGCGGCATTCAGATGCAGTAAATCGTTCACATTGTCATTGATGGTTGACGTGAATATGAATAAAATGGAATAAAATGCAATGAAAAGCCCGCTGAAATCGCAAATGCACCTATTAAACGCTATCTTTACGCGAATTCTGCATTAGATTGCTAGGAGGGGCATACAGATTATTCTTTAGCAATACTAGTACACCAAACACCCACCAGAAGTGCACATAAAGCTTTATGTTTCCCTGTGGCCATTTTCAAGTGCATAATATGAAAAATACACACTTTATAAAAAACCCAGAACGCAATTGCGGCATTCAGATGCAGTAAATCGTTCACATTGTCATTGATGGTTGCCGTGAATATGTATAAAATGGAATAAAATGCAATGAAAAGCCCGCTGAAGTCTCAAATGCACCTATTAAACGCTATCTTTACGCCAATTCAGCAGTAGATTGCTAGGAGAGGCATACAGATATTTCTTTAGCAATACTAGTACACCAAACACCCACCAGAAGTGCACATAAAGCTTTATGTTTCCCTGTGGCCATTTTCAAGTGCATAATATGAAAAATACACACTTTATAAAAAACCCAGAACGCAATTGCGGCATTCAGATGCAGTAAATCGTTCACATTGTCATTGATGGTTGCCTCTAATATGAATAAAATGGAATAAAACGCAATGAAAAGCCCGCTGAAGTCGCAAGTGCACCTATTAAACGCTATCTTTACGCGAATTCAGCATTAGATTGCTAGGAGGGGCATACAGATATTTCTTTAGCAATACTAGTACACCAAACACCCACCAGAAGTGCACATAAAGCTTTATGTTTCCCTGTGGCCATTTTCAAGTGAAAAATACACACTTTATAAAAAACCCAGAACGCAATTGCGGCATTCAGATGCAGTAAATCGTTCGCATTGTCATTGATGGTTGCCTCTAATATGAATAAAATGGAATAAAACGCAATGAAAAGCCCGCTGAAGTCGCAAGTGCACCTATTAAACGCTATCTTTACGCGAATTCAGCATTAGATTGCTAGGAGGGGCATACAGATATTTCTTTAGCAATACTAGTACACCAAACACGCACCAGAAGTGCACATAAAGCTTTATGTTTCCGTGTGGCCATTTTCAAGTGCATAATATGAAAAATACACACTTTATAAATAACCCAGAACGCAATTGCGGCATTCAGATGCAGTAAATCGTTCACATTGTCATTGACGGTTGCCGTGAATATGAATAAAAATGGAATAAAATGCAATGAAAAGCCCGCTGAAGTCTCAAATGCACCTATTAGACGCTATCTTTAAGCGAATTTAGCATTAGATTGCTAGGAGGGGCATACAAATATTTCTTTAGCTATACTAGTACACCAAACACCCACCAGAAGTGCACATTAAGCTTTATGTTTCCCTGTGGCCATTTTCAAGTGCATAATACACACTCCATACTAAACCCAGAACGCAATTTCGTTCACATTGTCATTGATGGTTGCCGTGAATATGAATAAAATGGAACAAAATGCAACGAAAAGCCGCTGAAGTCGCAAATGCACCTATTAAACGCTATCTTTACCCGAATTCAGCATTAGATTGCTAGGAGGGGCATACAGATTTTTCTTTAGCATATTAGTACACCAAACACCCACCAGAATTGCACATAAACCTTTATGTTCCCTGTGGCCATTTTCAAGTGCATAATATGAAAAATACACACACTATAAATTCCCAGAACGCAATTTCGGCATTCAGATGCAGTAAATCGTTCACATTGTCATTGATGGTTGCCGTGAATATGAATAAAATGGAACAAAATGCAATGAAAAGCCCGCTGAAGTCGCAAATGCACCTATTAAACGCTATCTTTACGCGAATTCAGCATTATATTGCTAGGAGGGGCATACAGATATTTCTTTAGCATACTAGTACACCAAACACCCACCAGAAGTGCACATAAAGCTTTATGTTTCCTGTGGCCATTTTCAAGTGCATAATATGAAAAATAAACACTTTATAAATAACCAGAACGCAATTGCTCCATCAGATGCAATAAATCGTTCACATTGTCATTGATGGTTGCCGTGAATATGAATAAAAATGGAATAAAATGCAATGAAAAGCCCGCTGATGTCTCAAATGCACCTATTAAACGCTATCTTTACGCGAATTTAGCATTAGGTTGCTAGGAGGGGCATACAGAAATTTCTTTAGCTGTACTAGTACACCAAACACCCACCAGAAGTGCACATTAAGCTTTATGTTTCCCTGTGGCCATTTTCAAGTGCATAATATAAAAAATACACACTCTATACTAAACCCAGAACGCAATTTCGGCATTCAGATTTAGTAATCGTTCTTATTGTCATTTATGAGTGCCATGAATTCAGATAAAATATAATAAAATGCAATGAAAAGTCAGATTAACACGCAAATGCACTTATAAACGCGAATTCAGCATTAGGTTGCTAGGAGGGGCATACAGAAATTCCTTTAGCTATAATTCCTTTAGCTATACTAGTACACCAAACACCCACCAGAAGTGCACATTAAGCGTTATGTTTCCCTGTGGCCATTTTCAAGTGCATAATATAAAAAATACACACTCTATACTAAACCCAGAACGCAATTTCGGCATTCAGATCTAGTAAATCGTTCTTATTGTCATTTATGAGTGCCATGAATTCAGATAAAATATAATAAAATGCAATGAAAAGTCAGATTAACACGCAAATGCACTTAATAAACGCCATCTTAACACGAATTCAGCATCTGATTGCTATTATGGGCATACAGATATCTTGTTTCGAATACTTGTACACTAAAAACTTACCAGATGTGCACATAATGCTTTATTTCTCCTGTGGTAATTTTCAAGTGCATAATATGAAAAATACACACACTATAAAATCCCAGAACGCAATTGCGGCATTCAGATGCAGTACATCGTTCACATTGTCATTGATGGTTGCCGTGAATATGAATAAAATGGAATAAAATGTAATGAAAGGCCCGCTGAAGTCGCAAATGCACCTATTAAACGCTATCTTAACGCGAATTCAGCATTAGATTGCTAGGAGGGGCATACAGATATTTCTTTATTAATACTAGTACACCAAACACCCACCAGAAGTGCACATAAAGCTTTATGTTTCCCTGTGGCCATTTTCAAGTGCATAATATAAAAAATACACACTCTATAAAATTCCAGAACGCAATTGCGGCATTCAGATGCAGTAAATCGTTCACATTGTCATTGATGGTTGCCGTGAATATGAATAAAATGGAATAAAATGCAATGAAAAGCCCGCTGAAGTCGCAAATGCACCTATTAAACGCTATCTTTACGCGAATTCAGCATTAGATCGCTAGGAGGGGCATACAGATATTTCTTTATTAATACTAGTACACCAAACACCCACCAGAAGTGCACCTAAAGCTTTATTTTCCCTGTGGCCATTTTCAAGTGCATAATATGAAAAATACACACTCTATAAAAAACCCAGAACGCAATTTCGGCATTCAGATGTAGTAAATCGTTCTTATTGTCATTTATGAGTGCCATGAATTCAGATAAAATATAATAAAATGCAATGAAAAGTCAGATTAACACGCAAATGCACTTAATAAACTCCATCTTAACACGAATTCAGCATCTGATTGCTAGTATGGGCATACAGATATCTTGTTTCGAATACTTGTACTTACACTAAAAACTTACCAGATGTGCACATAAAGCTTTATTTCTCCTGTGGTAATTTTCAAGTGCATAATATGAAAAATACACACTCTATAAAATCCCAGAACGCAATTGCGGCATTCAGATGCAGTAAATCGTTCACATTGTCATTGATGGTTGCCGTGATTATGAATAAAATGGAACAAAATGCAATGAAAAGCCCGCTGAAGTTGCAAATGCACCTATTAAACGCTATGTTTACGCGAATTCAGCATTAGATCGCTAGGAGGGGCATACAGATATTTCTTTATTAATACTAGTACACCAAACACCCACCAGAAGTGCACATAAAGCTTTATTTCCCTGTGGCCATTTTGAAGTGCATAATATGAAAAATACACACTCTATAAAATCCCAGAACGCAATTGCGGCATTCAGATGCAGTAAATCGTTCACATTGTCATTGATGGTTTCCGTAAATATGAATAAAATGGAATAACATGCAATGAAAAGCCCGCTGAAGACGCAAATGCACCTATTAAACGCTATCTTTACGCGAATTCAGCATTAGATCGCTAGGAGGGGCATACAGATGTTTCTTTATTAATACTAGTACACCAAACACCCACCAGAAGTGCACATAAAGCTTTATGTTTCCCTGTGACCATTTTCAAGTGCATAATATGAAAAATACACACCCTATAAAATCTCAGAACGCAATTGCGGCATTCAGATGCAGTACATCGTTCACATTGTCATTGATGGTTGCCGTGAATATGAATAAAATGGAATAAAATGCAATGAAAGGCCGCTGAAGTCGCAAATGCACCTATTAAACGCTATCTTAACGCGAATTCAGCATTAGATCGCTAGGAGGGGCATACAGATATTTCTTTAGCAATACTAGTACACCAAACACCCGCCAGAAGTGCACATAAAGGTTTATGTTTCCCTGTTGTAGTTTTCAAGTACATAATATGAAAAATACACACTCTATAAAATCCAAGAACGCAATTGCGGCATTCAGATGCAGTAAATCGTGTACATTGTCACTGATGACTGCCGTGAATATGAATAAAATGGAATAAAATGCAATGAAAAGCCCGCTGAAGTCGCAAATGCACCTATTAAACGCTATCTTTACGCGAATTCAGCATTAGATTGCTAGGAGGGGCATACGGATATTCCTTTAGCAATACTAGTACACCAAACACACACTAGAAGTGCACATTAAGCTTTATGTTTTCCTGAGGCCATTTTCAAATGCATAATATGAAAAATACACACTCTATAAAATCCCAGAACGCAATTGCGGCATTCAGATGCAGTAAATCGTTTACATTGTCATTGATGGTTGCCTTGAATATGAATAAAATGGAATAAAATGCAATGAAAAGCCCGCTGAAGTCGCAAATGCACCAATTAAACGCTATCTTTACGCGAATTCAGCATTAGATTTCTAGGAGGGGAATACAGATATTTCTTTATTAATACTAGTACACCAAACACCCACCAGAAGTGCACAAAAATCTTTATTTCCCTGTGGCCATTTTGAAGTGCATAATATGAATAATACACACTCTATAAAATCCCAGAACGCAATTGCGGCATTCAGATGCAGTTAATCGTTCACATTGTCATTGATGGTTTCCGTGAATATGGATAAAATGGAATAAAATGCAATGAAAAGCCCGCTGAAGTCGCAAATGCACCTATTAAACGCTATCTTTACGCGAATTCAGCATTAGATTGCTAGGAGGGCATACAGATATTTCTTTATTAATACTAGTACACCAAACACCCACCAGAAGTGCACATAAAGCTTTATGTTTCCCTGTGGCCATTTTCAAGTGCATAATATAAAAAATACACACTCTATAAAATCCCAGAACGCAATTGCGGCATTCAGATGCAGTAAATCGTTCACATTGTCATTGATGGTTGCCGTGAATATGAATAAAATGGAATAAAATGCAATGAAAGGCCCGCTGAAGTCGCAAATGCACCTATTAGACGCTATCTTTACGCGAATTCAGCATTAGATCGCTAGGAGGGGCATACAGATATTTATTTATTAATACTAGTACACCAAACACCCACCAGAAGTGCACACAAAGCTTTATGTTTCCCTGTGGCCATTTTCAAGTGCATAATATAAAAAATACAAACTCTATAAAATCCCAGAACGCAATTGCAGCATTCAGATGCAGTAAATCGTTCACATTGTCATTGATGGTTGCCGTGAATATGAATAAAATGGAATAAAATGCAATGAAAGGCCCGCTGAAGTCGCAAATGCACCTATTAAACGCTATCTTTACGCGAATTCAGCATTAGATCGCTAGGAGGGGCATACAGATATTTCTTTAGCAATACTAGTACACCAAACACCCACCAGAAGTGCACATAAAGCTTTATGTTTCCCTGTGGTAGTTTTAAAGTGCATAATATGAAAAATACACACTCTATAAAATCCAAGAACGCAATTGCGGCATTCAGATGCAGTAAATCGTGTACATTGTCTCTGATGACTGCCGTGAATATGAATAAAATGGAATAAAATGCAATGAAAAGCCCGCTGAAGTCGCAAATGCACCTATTAAACGCTATATTTACGCGAATTCAGCATTAGATTGCTAGGAGGGGCATACAGATATTCCTTTAGCAATACTAGTAAACCAAACACTCACTAGAGGTGCACATTAAGCTTTATGTTTCCCTGTGGCCATTTTCAAATGCATAATATGAAAAATAGACACTCTATAAAATCCCAGAACGCAATTGCGGCATTCAGATGCAGTAAATCTTTCACATTGTCATTGATGGTTGCCGTGAATATAAAATGGAATAAAATGCAATGAAAAGCCCGCTGAAGTCGCAAATGCACCTATTAAACGCTATGTTTACGCGAATTCAGCATTAGATCGCTAGGAGGGGCATACAGATATTTCTTTATTAATACTAGTACACCAAACACCCACCAGAAGTGCACATAAAGCTTTATTTCCCTGTGGCCATTTTGAAGTGCATAATATGAAAAATACACACTCTATAAAACCCCAGAACGCAATTGCGGCATTCAGATGCAGTAAATCGTTCACATTGTCATTGATGGTTTCCGTAAATATGAATAAAATGGAATAAAATGCAATGAAAAGCCCGCTGAAGACGCAAATGCACCTATTAAACGCTATCTTTACGCGAATTCAGCATTAGATCGCTAGGAGGGGCATACAGATGTTTCTTTATTAATACTAGTACACCAAACACCCACCAGAAGTGCACATAAAGCTTTATTTCCCTGTGGCCATTTTGAAGTGCATAATATGAAAAATACACACTCTATAAAATCCCAGAACGCAATTGCGGCATTCAGATGCAGTAAATCGTTCACATTGTCATTGATGGTTTCCGTAAATATGAATAAAATGGAATAAAATGCAATGAAAAGCCCGCTGAAGACGCAAATGCACCTATTAAACGCTATATTTACGCGAATTCAGCATTAGATCGCTAGGAGGGGCATACAGATGTTTCTTTATTAATACTAGTACACCAAACACCCACCAGAAGTGCACATAAAGCTTTATGTTTCCCTGTGGCCATTTTCAAGTGCATAATATGAAAAATACACACTCTATAAAATCCCAGAACGCAATTGCGGCATTCAGATGCAGTACATCGTTCACATTGTCATTGATGGTTGCCGTGAATATGAATAAAATGGAATAAAATGCAATGAAAAGCCCGCTGAAGTCGCAAATGCACCTATTAAACGCTATCTTTACGCGAATTCAGCATTAGATTGCTAGGAGGGGCATACAGATATTTCTTTATTAATACTAGTACACCAAACACCCACCAGAAGTGCACATAAAGCTTTATGTTTCCCTGTGGCCATTTTCAAGTGTATAATATAAAAAATACACACTCTATAAAATCCCAGAACGCAATTGCGGCATTCAGATGCAGTAAATCGTTCACATTGTCATTGATGGTTGCCGTGAATATGAATAAAATGGAATAAAATGCAATGAAAGGCCCGCTGAAGTCGCAAATGCACCTATTAAACGCTATCTTTACGCGAATTCAGCATTAGATCGCTAGGAGGGGCATACAGATATTTCTTTATTAATACTAGTACACCAAACACCCACCAGAAGTGCACACAAAGCTTTATTTCCCTGTGGCCATTTTGAAGTGCATAATATGAAAAATACACACTCTATAAAATCCCAGAACGCAATTGCGGCATTCAGATGCAGTAAATCGTTCACATTGTCATTGATGGTTTCCGTAAATATGAATAAAATGGAATAAAATGCAATGAAAAGCCCGCTGAAGACGCAAATGCACCTATTAAACGCTATCTTTACGCGAATTCAGCATTAGATCGCTAGGAGGGGCATACAGATGTTTCTTTATTAATACTAGTACACCAAACACCCACCAGAAGTGCACATAAAGCTTTATTTCCCTGTGGCCATTTTGAAGTGCATAATATGAAAAATACACACTCTATAAAATCCCAGAACGCAATTGCGGCATTCAGATGCAGTAAATCGTTCACATTGTCATTGATGGTTGCCGTGAATATGAATAAAAAGGAATAATTTGCAATGAAAGGCCCGCTGAAGTCGCAAATGCACCTATTAGACGCTATCTTTACGCGAATTCAGCATTAGATTGCTAGGAGGGGCATACAGATATTTCTTTATTAATACTAGTACACCAAACACCCACCAGAAGTGCACATAAAGCTTTATGTTTCCCTGTGGCCATTTTCAAGAGCATAATATAAAAAATACACACTCTATAAAATCCCAGAACGCTATTGCGGCATTCAGATGCAGTAAATCGTTCACATTGTCATTGATGGTTGCCGTGAATATGAATAAAATGGAATAAAATGCAATGAAAGGCCCGCTGAAGTCGCAAATGCACCTATTAAACGCTATCTTTACGCGAATTCAGTATTAGATCGCTAGGAGGGGCATACAGATATTTCTTTAGCAATACTAGTACACCAAACACCAACCAGAAGTGCACATAAAGGTTTATGTTTCCCTGTTGTAGTTTTCAAGTGCATAATATGAAAAATACACACTCTATAAAATCCAAGAACGCAATTGCGGCATTCAGATGCAGTAAATCGTGTACATTGTCACTGATGACTGCCGTGAATATGAATAAAATGGAATAAAATGCAATGAAAAGCCCGCTGAAGTCGCAAATGCACCTATTAAACGCTATCTTTACGCGAATTCAGCATTAGATTGCTAGGAGGGGCATACAGATATTCCTTTAGCAATAATAGTACACCAAACACACACTAGAAGTGCACATTAAGCTTTATGTTTCCCTGTGGCCATTTTCAAATGCATAATATGAAAAATACACACTCTATAAAATCCCAGAACGCAATTGCGGCATTCAGATGCAGTACAGCGTTCACATTGTCATTGATGGTTGCCTTAAATACGAATAAAATGGAATAAAATGCAATGAAAAACCCGTTGCAGTTGCAAATGCACTTAGTAAACGCTATCTTTACGCGAATTGAGCATTAGATTGCTAGGAAGGGCATACAGATATGTCTTTAGCAATACTAGTACACCAAACACCCACCAGAAGTGCACATAAAGCTTCATTTTCCCTGTGGCCATTTTCAAGTGCATAATATGAAAAATACACAATCTATAAAAAACCCAGAACGCAATTTCGGCATTCAGATCTAGTAAATCGTTCTTATTGTCAATTATGAGTGCCATGCATTCAGATAAAATATAATAAAATGCAATGAAGAGTCAGATTAACACGCAAATGCACTTAATAAACGCCATCTTAACACGAATTCAGCATCTGATTGCTAGTATGGGCAGACAGATATCTTGTTTCGCATACTTGTACACTAAAAACTTACCAGATGTGCACATAAAGCTTTATTTCTCCTGTGGTAATTTTCTAGTGCATAATATGAAAAATACACACTCTATAAAATCCAAGAACGCAATTGCGGCATTCAGATGCAGTAAATCGTGTACATTGTCACTGATGGTTGCCGTGAATATGAATAAAATGGAATAAACTGCAATGAAAAGCCCGCTGAAGTCGCAAATGCACCTATTAAACGCTATCTTTACGCGAATTCAGCATTAGATTTCTAGGAGGGGCATACAGATATTTCTTTATTAATACTAGTACACCAAACACCCACCAGAAGTGCACAAAAATCTTTATTTCCCTGTGGCCATTTTGAAGTGCATAATATGAAAAATACACACTCTATAAAATCCCAGAACGCAATTGCGGCATTCAGATGCAGTAAATCGTTCACATTGTCATTGATGGTTTCCGTGAATATGAATAAAATGGAATAAAATGCAATGAAAAGCCCGCTGAAGTCGCAAATGCACCTATTAAACGCTATCTTTACGCGAATTCAGCATTAGATTGCTAGGAGGGCCATACAGATATTTCTTTATTAATACTAGTACACCAAACACCCACCAGAAGTGCAAATAAAGCTTTATGTTTCCCTGTGGCCATTTTCAAGTGCATAATATAAAAAATACACACTCTATAAAATCCCAGAACGCAATTGCGGCATTCAGATGCAGTAAATCGTTCACATTGTCATTGATGGTTGCCGTGAATATGAATAAAATGGAATAAAATGCAATGAAAGGCCCGCTGAAGTCGCAAATGCACCTATTAGACGCTATCTTTACGCGAATTCAGCATTAGATCGCTAGGAGGGGCATACAGATATTTCTTTATTAATACTATTACACCAAACACCCACCAGAAGTGCACACAAAACTTTATGTTTCTCTGTGGCCATTTTCAAGTGCATAATATAAAAAATACACACTCTATAAAATCCCAGAACGCAATTGCGGCATTCAGATGCAGTAAATCGTTCACATTGTCATTGATGGTTGCCGTGAATATGAATAAAATGGAATAAAATGCAATGAAAGGCCCGCTGAAGTCGCAAATGCACCTATTAAACGCTATCTTTACGCGAATTCAGCATTAGATCGCTAGGAGGGGCATACAGATATTTCTTTAGCAATACTAGTACACCAAACACCCACCAGAAGTGCACATAAAGGTTTATGTTTCCCTGTTGTAGTTTTCAAGTGCATAATATGAAAAATACACACTCTATAAAATCCAAGAACGCAATTGCGGCATTCAGATGCAGTAAATCGTGTACATTGTCACTGATGACTGCCGTGAATATGAATAAAATGGAATAAAATGCAATGAAAAGCCCGCTGAAGTCGCAAATGCACCTATTAAACGCTATCTTTACGCGAATTCAGCATTAGATTGCTAGGAGGGGCATACAGATATTCCTTTAGCAATACTAGTACACCAAACACACACTAGAAGTGCACATTAAGCTTTATGTTTCCCTGTGGCCATTTTCAAATGCATAATATGAAAAATACACACTCTATAAAATCCCAGAACGCAATTGCGGCATTCAGATGCAGTAAATCGTTTACATTGTCATTGATGGTTGCCGTGAATATGAATAAAATGGAATAAAATGCAATGAAAAGCCCGCTGAAGTCGCAAATGCACCTATTAAACGCTATCTTTACGCGAATTCAGCATTAGATTGCTAGGAGGGGCATACAGATATTTCTTTATTAATACTAGTACACCAAACACCCACCAGAAGTGCACAAAAATCTTTATTTCCCTGTGGCCATTTTGAAGGGCATAATATGAAAAATACACACTCTATAAAATCCCAGAACGCAATTGCGGCATTCAGATGCAGTAAATCGTTCACATTGTCATTGATGGTTTCCGTGAATATGAATAAAATGGAATAAAATGCAATGAAAAGCCCGCTGAAGACGCAAATGCACCTATTAAACTCTATCTTTACGCGAAGTCAGCATTAGATCGCTAGGAGGGGCATACAGATGTTTCTTTATTAATACTAGTACACCAAACACCCACCAGAAGTGCACATAAAGCTTTATGTTTCCATGTGGCCATTTTCAAGTGCATAATATGAAAAATACACACTCTATAAAATCCCAGAACGCAATTGCGGCATTCAGATGCAGTACATCGTTCACATTGTCATTGATGGTTGCCGTGAATATGAATAAAATGGAATAAAATGCAATGAAAAGCCCGCTGAAGTCGCAAATGCACCTATTAAACGCTATCTTTACGCGAATTCAGCATTAGATTGCTAGGAGGGGCATACAGATATTTCTTTATTAATACTAGTACACCAAACACCCACCAGAAGTGCACATAAAGCTTTATGTTTCCCTGTGGCCATTTTCAAGTGCATAATATAAAAAATACACACTCTATAAAATCCCAGAACGCAATTGCGGCATTCAGATGCAGTAAATCGTTCACATTGTCATTGATGGTTGCCGTGAATATGAATAAAATGGAATAAAATGCAATGAAAGGCCCGCTGAAGTCGCAAATGCACCTATTAAACGCTATCTTTACGCGAATTCAGCATTAGATCGCTAGGAGGGGCATACAGATATTTCTTTAGCAATACTAGTACACCAAACACCCACCAGAAGTGCACATAAAGGTTTATGTTTCCCTGTTGTAGTTTTCAAGTGCATAATATGAAAAATACACACTCTATAAAATCCAAGAACGCAATTGCGGCATTCAGATGCAGTAAATCGTGTACATTGTCACTGATGACTGCCGTGAATATGAATAAAATGGAATAAAATGCAATGAAAAGCCCGCTGAAGTCGCAAATGCACCTATTAAACGCTATCTTTACGCGAATTCAGCATTAGATTGCTAGGAGGGGCATACAGATATTCCTTTAGCAATACTAGTACACCAAACACACACTAGAAGTGCACATTAAGCTTTATGTTTCCCTGTGGCCATTTTCAAATGCATAATATGAAAAATACACACTCTATAAAATCCCAGAACGCAATTGCGGCATTCAGATGCAGTAAATCGTTTACATTGTCATTGATGGTTGCCGTGAATATGAATAAAATGGAATAAAATGCAATGAAAAGCCCGCTGAAGTCGCAAATGCACCTATTAAACGCTATCTTTACGCGAATTCAGCATTAGATTGCTAGGAGGGGCATACAGATATTTCTTTATTAATACTAGTACACCAAACACCCACCAGAAGTGCACAAAAATCTTTATTTCCCTGTGGCCATTTTGAAGGGCATAATATGAAAAATACACACTCTATAAAATCCCAGAACGCAATTGCGGCATTCAGATGCAGTAAATCGTTCACATTGTCATTGATGGTTTCCGTGAATATGAATAAAATGGAATAAAATGCAATGAAAAGCCCGCTGAAGACGCAAATGCACCTATTAAACTCTATCTTTACGCGAAGTCAGCATTAGATCGCTAGGAGGGGCATACAGATGTTTCTTTATTAATACTAGTACACCAAACACCCACCAGAAGTGCACATAAAGCTTTATGTTTCCATGTGGCCATTTTCAAGTGCATAATATGAAAAATACACACTCTATAAAATCCCAGAACGCAATTGCGGCATTCAGATGCAGTAAATCGTTCACATTGTCATTGATGGTTGCCGTGAATATGAATAAAATAGAATAAAATGCAATGAAAGGCCCGCTGAAGTCGCAAATGCACCTATTAGACGCTATCTTTACGCGAATTCAGCATTAGATCGCTAGGAGGGGCATACAGATATTTCTTTATTAATACTAGTACACCAAACACCCACCAGAAGTGCACATAAAGCTTTATGTTTCCCTTTGGCCATTTTCAAGTGCATAATATAAAAAATACACACTCTATAAAATCCCAGAACGCAATTGCGGCATTCAGATGCAGTAAATCGTTCACATTGTCATTTATGGTTGCCGTGAATATGAATAAAATGGAATAAAATGCAATGAAAGGCCCGCTGAAGTCGCAAATGCACCTATTAAACGCTATCTTTACGCGAATTCAGCATTAGATCGCTAGGAGGGGCATACAGATATTCCTTTAGCAATACTAGTACACCAAACACACACTAGAAGTGCACATTAAGCTTTATGTTTCCCTGTGGCCATTTTCAAATGCATAATATGAAAAATACACACTCTATAAAATCCCAGAACGCAGTTGCGGCATTCAGATGCAGTAAATCGTTTACATTGTCATTGATGGTTGCCGTGAATATGAATAAAATGGAATAAAATGCAATGAAAAGCCCGCTGAAGTCGCAAATGCACCTATTAAACGCTATCTTTACGCGAATTCAGCATTAGATTGCTAGGAGGGGCATACAGATATTTCTTTATTAATACTAGTACACCAAACACCCACCAGAAGTGCACAAAAATCTTTATTTCCCTTTGGCCATTTTGAAGGGCATAATATGAAAAATACACACTCTATAAAATCCAAGAACGCAATTGCGGCATTCAGATGCAGTAAATCGTTCAAATTGTCAGTGATGGTTTCCGTGAATATGAATAAAATGGAATAAAATGCAATGAAAGGCCCGCTGAAGACGCAAATGCACCTATTAAACGCTATCTTTACGCGAATTCAGCATTAGATTGCTAGGAGGGCCATACAGATATTTCTTTATTAATACTAGTACACCAAACACCCACCAGAAGTGCACATAAAGCTTTATGTTTCCCTGTGGCCATTTTCAAGTGCATAATATAAAAAATACACACTCTATAAAATCCCAGAACGCAATTGCGGCATTCAGATGCAGTAAATTGTTCACATTGTCATTGATGGTTGCCGTGAATATGAATAAAATGGAATAAAATGCAATGAAAGGCCCGCTGAAGTCGCAAATGCACCTATTAGACGCTATCTTTACGCGAATTCAGTATTAGATCGCTAGGAGGGGCATACAGATATTTCTTTATTAATACTAGTACACCAAACACCCACCAGAAGTGCACATAAAGCTTTATGTTTCCCTGTGGCCATTTTCAAGTGCATAATATAAAAAATACACACTCTATAAAATCCCAGAACTCAATTGCGGCACTCAGATGCAGTAAATCGTTCACATTGTCATTGATGGTTGCCGTGAATATGAATAAAATGGAATAAAATGCAATGAAAGGCCCGCTGAAGTCGCAAATGCACCTATTAAACGCTATCTTTACGCGAATTCAGCATTAGATCGCTAGGAGGGGCATACAGATATTTCTTTAGCAATACTAGTACACCAAACACCCACCAGAAGTGCACATAAAGGTTTATGTTTCCCTGTTGTAGTTTTCAAGTGCATAATATGAAAAATACACACTCTATAAAATCCAAGAACGCAATTGCGGCATTCAGATGCAATAAATCGAGTACATTGTCACTGATGACTGCCGTGAATATGAATAAAATGGAATAAAATGCAATGAAAAGCCCGCTGAAGTCGCAAATGCACATATTAAACGCTATCTTTACGCGAATTCAGCATTAGATTGCTAGGAGGGGCATACAGATATTCCTTTAGCAATACTAGTACACCAAACACACACTAGAAGTGCACATTAAGCTTTATGTTTCCCTGTGGCCATTTTCAAATGCATAATATGAAAAATACACACTCTATAAAATCCCAGAACGCAATTGCGGCATTCAGATGCAGTAAATCGTTTACATTGTCATTGATGGTTGCCGTGAATATGAATAAAATGGAATAAAATGCAATGAAAGGAACGCTGAAGTCGCAAATGCACCTATTAAACGCTATCTTTACGCGAATTCAGCATTAGATTTCTAGGAGGGGCATACAGATATTTCTTTATTAATACTAGTACACCAAACACCCACCAGAAGTGCACAAAAATCTTTATTTCCCTGTGGCCATTTTGAAGTGCATAATATGAAAAATACACACTCTATAAAATCCCAGAACGCAATTGCGGCATTCAGATGCAGTAAATCGTTCACATTGTCATTGATGGTTGCCGTGAATATGAATAAAATGGAATAAAATGCAATGAAAAGCCCGCTGAAGTCGCAAATGCACCTATTAAACGCTATCTTTACGCGAATTCAGCATTAGATTGCTAGGAGGGGCATACAGATATTTCTTTATTAATACTAGTACACCAAACACCCACCAGAAGTGCACATAAAGCTTTATGTTTCCCTGTGGCCATTTTCAAGTGCATAATATAAAAAATACACACTCTATAAAATCCCAGAACGCAATTGCGGCATTCAGATGCAGTAAATCGTTCACATTGTCATTGATGGTTGCCGTGAATATGAATAAAATGGAATAAAATGCAATGAAAGGCCCGCTGAAGTCGCAAATGCACCTATTAGACGCTATCTTTACGCGAATTCAGCATTAGATCGCTAGGAGGGGCATACAGATATTTTTTTATTAATACTAGTACACCAAACACCCACCAGAAGTGCACATAAAGCTTCATTTTCCCTGTGGCCATTTTCAAGTGCATAATATGAAAAATACACACTCTATAAAAAACCCAGAACGCAATTTCGGCATTCAGATCTAGTAAATCGTTCTTATTGTCAATTATGAGTGCCATGCATTCAGATAAAATATAATAAAATGCAATGAAAAGTCAGATTAACACGCAAATGCACTTAATAAACGCCATCTTAACACGAATTCAGCATCTGATTGCTAGTATGGGCAGACAGATATCTTGTTTCGCATACTTGTACACTAAAAACTTACCAGATGTGCACATAAAGCTTTATTTCTCCTGTGGTAATTTTCAAGTGCATAATATGAAAAATACACACTCTATAAAATCCAAGAACGCAATTGCGGCATTCAGATGCAGTAAATCGTGTACATTGTCATTGATGGTTGCCGTGAATATGAATAAAATGGAATAAAATGCAATGAAAGGCCCGCTGAAGTCGCAAATGCACCTATTAGACGCTATCTTTACGCGAATTCAGCATTAGATCGCTTGGAGGGGCATACAGATATTTCTTTATTAATACTAGTACACCAAACACCCACCAGAAGTGCACACAAAGCTTTATGTTTCCCTGTGGCCATTTTCAAGTGCATAATATAAAAAATACACACTCTATAAAATCCCAGAACGCAATTGCGGCATTCAGATGCAGTAAATCGTTCACATTGTCATTGATGGTTGCCGTGAATATGAATAAAATGGAATAAAATGCAATGAAAGGCCCGCTGAAGTCGCAAATGCACCTATTAAACGCTATCTTTACGCGAATTTAGCATTAGATCGCTAGGAGGGGCATACAGATATTTCTTTAGCAATACTAGTACACCAAACACCCACCAGAAGTGCACATAAAGCTTTATGTTTCCTGTGGTAGTTTTAAAGTGCATAATATGAAAAATACACACTCTATAAAATCCAAGAACGCAGTTGCGGCATTCAGATGCAGTAAATCGTGTACATTGTCACTGATGACTGCCGTGAATATGAATAAAATGGAATAAAATGCAATGAAAAGCCCGCTGAAGTCGCAAATGCACCTATTAAACGCTATCTTTACGCGAATTCAGCATTAGATTGCTAGGAGGGGCATACAGATATTTCTTTAGCAATACTAGTACACCAAACACTCACTAGAGTTGCACATTAAGCTTTATGTTTCCCTGTGACCATTTTCAAATGCATAATATGAAAAATACACACTCTATAAAATCCCAGAACGCAATTGCGGCATTCAGATGCAGTAAATCGTTTACATTGTTATTGATGGTTACCGTGAATATGAATAAAATGGAATAAAATGCAATGAAAAGCCCGCTGAAGTCGCAAATGCACCTATTCAACGCTATCTTTACGCGAATTCAGCATTAGATTGCTAGGAGGGGCATACAGATTGTTACAGTTTTAATTCCTCAGATCGACATTGATCAAGAGCACTGTCAAAAATCGGGTACAAACTACAGGGTTCGCCGGCTTTACTATAAAGGACACAGATCTTAATGTGCTGGAGTAGATTTTGTTTCTCCGGTTACCTGCGCTTAGCTCAGACGGGAAGGCGTGGTTCGAGAGTACAAAGAAAAACCGGCGGGGTACTTACCCTAAAGCTTGCTTAAAAGAAAAAGAAATGCCTGAGCGCCACTTGGTTCTGGTTAGGGGTGGCTAACGTGTCTAGAACCAAGAACAATACACGTAGCCTATGGGGAAGTCCTCCACGTAACTGCACTCCACTACAGCGTCCCCTCCACCAAGCTCCTTCGGGCCTGTTGGTGTATACACGGTGTGGCCTTGCGACAAATGACTTACCTTGTAGCCACACCCTCTAGAGCAATAAAAAAAACACTGACAAGCCCAAATCTAGGGGCGTTCTTACTTGAAGAGCAGGCTTTGGGTTCACACTTAATTACAACAGGCTTTTGCCGTAATTAACTAATGACTAAAGGGTTCAGCAACAACAAATAACTAGACTGAAATTAGCAAAGGTTTATGTTTAATATCCCACCCAGCGGTGAGTTTAAATTTATTACAAAGGGTACATCCTAACTGGAATTTCGGGGTCCCCTAGCAAAAGTTAACTTAATCTAAGTATCATTAACAAATAAGCAGAACAAAATCACAGGAGAGACGCCCCTGCATATAATAATTAATTTGAACAATTCGAGTAAACGGGTGTACGCAATGTCCAATATAAACTTCAATAGCGCACGACAGATGGTCGATATCACTTCACACGGCACATAATTAAACAAAGCGAAAACACATATTTACTGTAAACAATTTTACCTTAGCCCCAAGGCGTGCTTTTTTTGCCGGGAGCGGTGAACGAGGTCCTGGTGAAGTCACCTGGCAAGGAGAGCTGCAGTGCAGACGGAGTTGTTGGGACGAGAGTTTAGGGACTCCCCGGTAATCAGGAACAAGAGATGACGGCCTTCGATGAAGCTCAGGTGCAGCGTAACGAGGTGTTACGAAAAATCCCTCAATGGTTGTGGGAAAAATGACAGCAAAAACTACACTATTGCGCGGCGGGCTTCCAAAAATTACAAACAGCAGGGCGTTGATACACGAATTTGCAAACAGCAATGGTTTTTCCCCACTTAACAGGGAAAAGTTAGTTACGGCTTAAAGATGTCGTCTCTAGTCGAATGTGCAAATAATGCAAATATCTTTCCCCGGAAAGTACACTATAGGAGACGAATCGGCCATTCGTATCAACGCCCGCACACGCAATCCCAAAACACACCCAACAATCAAACGCTTCGAAGGTTTGAGCTTCACTGACTTAAAAATTCTAACCCCGCTTAACAATCACAGAGTTAATCCCCTCGTCGCTGTGCAACCGTCTCTCTCTCTCCAATGCGGACGGGCATGTTCCATCTCAAGATTACACCATTCCTTACCGCGTTGTGAAATATAAGGAAATTTTACTACGTAAGCTTAATTGGGCAGAAAGGGGCCTTGAGTCCTGAACAAAGAATTTTGTGGTATAGCGAATTCCAAAGTATCGGGTTACTACGAAAAGTCCCCGGATTGATATGGACCGAAATAACATTTGAAATCTCATTTCTTTATCGCGTAAGACAAAGGGAGCTTAAGTTTAAAATGCGCTGGCTGCACAGAGTTCCGAGAATTTTGTATTGAAGGCGCCTGGGTGTCGAAATAAACACATTAGCGTGCGAAGCGAAAATGTTTATAAAGAAATATTCCATTGGGGTGATTATTTTTGATTTGAGTTCAACCGGACTTTGGATATAACTGGAAGCCCCAAGGCTACAAAACGAACCAAACAATTTGAACGTGGCACCGAAGTGCTTACGGAGAATTTCCGTCAATGGTTTGTATCTTAAAATGTGACCTAAATAAATCGGTAACAGCTTTTAGAAATACAGGGCCGGCTCTCGGGATTTTTAGATTGAAATTGAATTTTGTGTAAAACGGGTTCGACTAATTTTTGATGACAACCCATAATTGGATTAATCGCGTGAATCGCTTAGTGACGTCGAGTCATCTAACACCCCCCTTACTAGAGGTCAATTTCCTAAATTGATCCTGAGCGCAACTGAAGAAGTTGCTAAAAGAATAGCTTAACCTAGGGTGCGGATTGAGATAGCCGTCACTACTCGGGATCCCAACCACGCGATGACAGATAGCGTCAATGACAGAGTGAGAAGGAAGAAGAGTTTGCCAAAAAGACCGGTTACGCCGGTGGAAACTACGGAAAGCCTCAATCAGGCACTGACGGTTCGGTGAAGCCTAGAACACCCCTCCCCGGACCAGGGAATCGGGCGACGAATGCAAAACATAAGTGTCCCAACAGGAGGGTACTCCGCCAGGGGTCCCATTCGACTTGGCGATCGAAAATCAACGTCTCAAAAACATCATAAAACACGGACCACTCCACCCCGGTAAAGGGTGGTGCCCACATCAACAAAAGAATCCGACCACGGCCGAGCGGCCATGGCACGCGTCCATGGGGTGTCGGGTAAGCAAGGCGACCGGACCCACTGCCTACTCACTATCCGGCCCCATGTCACGGTTTAAAGGGAAAAGTGCCAAAGGCAAAACGGGTGAGGACAATGACAGGTGTCGCCGGACACACGGTAAAGGGAGGATAGAACGAAAGAAGAAAGATGAGAGAGAAGACTTGATATCCCACCTGGGATTTGGGTTTTGCTCTTGAATGAGCTAGTCATAATAGGGTATAAGTCATCACTGTGCACTCTTCCGTCCAACCTACCAATCGAACACAGGGTACGAAGCCCCAAGGTCCGCAGCCTAACTCTCGAAGACCCGTTGAAGAGGGCACGCGAGGCGTCACGGGATCAGCCTCTTGTGTTTGTCCCACAGCAACAAACGATCCAAGAAAGGGGTAGCCACGAACGACAGGAGTCTCGAAGGCCTTGAAGGCCGCCTAACCTAAACTAACCTATCCTATTCTATCCTATGCTAATGAAGCGAACAATTATATACAACAGTAAGTCACACATGGTTAATTCATTATGACTTGGGATTGTCAAGGAAAAGAAAACTAAGTCCACCGAAATCCTCAATCGATGACGATGCCGAAAGCCAAATCGTCTCTGAATTCGCATAATGCGGGACCGAAAATGACTCCAACACCGAACACCAAAAGAAAATCCGGAAAAACAAAGTCTCCAACAAATGTCAAACCTAAAATTCACTAAAGACACAACGTGCGAACAGCCTGGCCTTGACCGTCACACGAAGCTCAAAAGCTAACAACAAAATCGCTCCTCCCAAAGTCCAAAGGGCAGGAATACGATGCATGGCCAAAGCCATCAAAAGTCTTCAACGAAAAAGTCTTTCCCAAAATCCAAACGGCAAAGACACCTAAAGTGACAACCTAAAGTCATCAAAACAAAATTCGGTAGGTGACGACAGATCGTCCATAAATAAGTTACTTAAACACAACGACAACAGGCGACTAAATCGCAACATACTTCAACATGGTAAACAACTAAGTCAATAAATGAAAAACGTACGACAGAAAGTGTACAAGACACTACAACAGGTGTTGATGCACGCGACGAAATCAGCAAACGAAGTTGGGCGATGCACGATAGAAATGAAAACGAAATAGGAGTCCATCAAAAAATACTACGCCAATCCAACTAAGATGGTTTGAGAGATATTAAAAATTCGCATAAAGCGGATCTCACAAACACACCAGCACAAAACCACATCCTAACAACGGACCAATAAAGAATAAAGAAAACGAAATGATTTCCAACTCGTCAACGAACAACAACGCGGCACCACATCAAAGGATGACAACAAAAAAAGGTCAACATCGGTAATCTAAATGCGTCAATGTCGATAAACTCTACTAACTTCAACTTAAATTCAGAATAGCACAATAAAATTTCAAACTAGCTGAAGGCTAAACACAATCAACAATAAATGAATCCAAAAAAAGTTCGCTACCTTTCAAAAATTTCAGAGTTTTCACGAAAAAGACTAAAAAACACGGTTTGCTTAATGATCCATACTAAAAGAAACAATTAACACCAAAAGAATGGCTTCAAAATGTGCCTTAGCACGTAAAAGAAAATGTTGAAATTTTGAACACGAAAAAACACAAAAATCCCGCGAAAAATCCCGGGAAAAACAATGTTTGGTATGTCAAAGGGATAGCAAGGAACTCATTTACTAAAAGAAAACATATAGGATACGCGTCCTGATATGAAAAAAACACGATTCCAAATTTCAAAGTCCTAAAAAGTTAAGTTTTCATGGAAAATACTGGAAAAAACTATATGACGTTAATGCCAAACACTAAAATGAAGCTGTGTGACAAGAAAAGAAACACAAAAACAATGCCCTAAAGGCGTTATCGACAAAAACAAAGCCCCACGTTGGGCGCCAGTTTAACTGTTACGGTATTAAATGCTCAGATCGACATTGATCAAGAGCACTGTCAAAAATCGGGTACAAACTACAGGGTTCGCCGGTTTTCCCTAGAAAACACAGTTCTTAATGTGCTGGAGCAGATTTTGTTGCTCCGATTACGCGCACTAACTCAGTCGGGAAGGCGTGGTTCGAAGACTTAAATGAAAAACCGACGGGGTACTTACCCTAAAGCTTGCTTAAAAGAAAGAGAAATGCCTGAGCGCCACTTGGTTCTGATTAGGGGTGGCTGACGTGTCTAGAACCAAGAACAATACACGTAGCCTATGTAGAAGTCCTCTAAGTACGTTGCTGAACACCTCAGCCTGTTGTTTACCAAGCCTCCTCCGAGTAGCCGGGTGACCTTGTCGTTAAAATCACTTACCTTCAAGGCCATCGTCACTAAATAATAACAAAAGAACACTGACTGGCCCAAATTCTGGGGCTTACTTACTCAAAAGAGCATGCTTTAACTTCACAAAATTAATTACACTTGGCCTTTGCCATACTGGATTAGTTAATGACCCAGAAGGGGTTTCAAAATTCATAAAAAGAATGAACTGACTTTAACAAGTTTATTATTTAAAGACACAAATGACAGTTTACACAAATCGGTACATTAAAACACACACCCGGAGGTGAGTTTAAATTTAGTAAAAAGATATCCTACGTGAATGTGAAAGGGGGCCCCACAAAACCAAAATATATCTTAAGGGCTAGTTACAAAAACACAAAAAAACACAGTATGATCCAAAACAAATGACATAAAATAGACGCCAGGAGGAAAGCCCCTGGTAAATATTAACTGAAACAAATCATAGGTCCTAGCGGACGTACGCAACGTTTATAAGCGCTGACGCACACAATAAAATTTAATTGGTACAATACAAGGCGCCTACCTGAGTTGAAGCATGCAGTGTTAGATGCAAATGTACTCGTTCTCGTGGAGGCCTGGCGAGACGTGCAGAAGGTGTAGCAAATTCTCCAGAAGAGGCAGCAAAACTCGAGGGAATTGAAGACAGCAACCACCAATCGAAGAAGTGACAGCAACCAATACGATGTTGCGCGGCGGCCCAATTAAACCCGACGTTGACCCAAATATGCATTACGCAATAGTCTTTTCCCGACTTAACAGGGAAAAAAGTTAGTTGAGGCTCTTCAGATATCGTTTCTAATCGGATCGGCAAAAAGTGCCAAAAGTCTCCCCGGAGACCAACTGTAGTAAACGAAAATCGGCCCTTCATTAAACAACGTCGAGTTCACTACACTTCCTCTGCCCACCGCGCATTTCCAAAAACACACAAACATTAATGTTCACTTCGAAGATTCGGGTTTAACTGCACTCGCCATTAACGTGCCCCAAAGGCACTTGAAAGTCTGCACGAACGCCAAAAAGGATTCACCATGTTAATCACCAAAAGTTAGCCAAAAGCTCCCAAAAATAGCGAAGCCCCCCCCGGCCGAGGTCCGGGGGTCGCGTTCTTCTAAAACGTTCTTGGTCGGAAGCTTGCTACTAATTAAAATTTCGAACGCGCGGGCTTAAAGATTTGCCCCCGCGGCAAAGAAGAGTCCATCTCACTTTTGCAACCGCTGATGGAAATTCTTCCTCTCATTATTGCACCATTCCTTACCGCGTTGTGAAATAAAAGGAAATTTTACTAGGTAAGCTTAATTGGGCAGAAAGGGGCCTTGAATCCTGAACAAAGAATTTTGTGGTATAGCGAATTCCAAAGTATCGGGTTACTACGAAAAGTCCCCGGATTGATATGGACCGAAATAACATTTGAAATCTCATTTCTTTATCGCGTAAGACAAAGGGAGCTTAAGTTTAAAATGCGCTGGCTGCACAGAAGTTCCGAGAATTTTGTATTGAAGGCGCCTGGGTGTCGAAATAAACACATTAGCGTGCGAAGCGAAAATGTTTATAAAGAAATATTCCATTGGGGTGTGATTATTTTTGATTTGAGTTCAACCGGACTTTGGATATAACTGGAAGCCCCAAGGCTACAAAACGAACCAAACAATTTGAACGTGGCACCGAAGTGCTTACGGAGAATTTCCGTCAATGGTTTGTATCTTAAAATGTGACCTAAATAAATCGGTAACAGCTTTTAGAAATACAGGGCCGGCTCTCGGGATTTTTAGATTGAAATTGAATTTTGTGTAAAACGGGTTCGACTAATTTTTGATGACAACCCATAATTGGATTAATCGCGTGAATCGCTTAGTGACGTCGAGTCATCTAACAACAGGCTAGGTAAAGTGGTAACTTATATTCATTCAATTTTTCTATTAACGTCCTTATGGTAAGTAGGTGGTCTGACGTACTATAGCCCTGGCGGAAAACTGCTTGTTCGGTTGACTGGTAATATTCCAGTTTGTTGTTAAGTCTAGTAATTATAATTCTTGTCATTAATTTGTATAATTGCGATAGTAATGATATTGGTCTGTAATTTTCCAGTCTGTTTTTGTCAGCTTTCGTATGTAGCAGTATTGTTAGTGATGTGTTCCACTCATATGGTATTTTGCCTTCTTGCAGACATTTATTTAATAGTACTTTCAATATTTTCAGTATTGTTTCTCTTCCTTCTTGTATTAATTTGGTTACGACCCCATCTTCTCCTGGTGCCTTATTTTTTTTCATGTTTCTTAAAGCTTCTAATATTTCTTCTTCATCTATATCTGGTATATCTTCTGAGTTCATATTTTTTACTTTTATTTTTAATTGTTCTTCAATTTCTTCAGGTATTTCTTATTTTTGTTCATATAGGTCTTTATAGAACTCTTCTACCATTTTTAGGATCATCTTCCTATCATTGGTTTTGATATTGTTATTGGCTTTAATTTTATTTATCTGTTCTCTTCCTAAAGATCTAATGCTTTTCATATTTTTGTTTTCTTCTATTTCTGCTTCTAGTTGTTTCCTTTTGTCTTCTTTTATCGATTTCTTTAGTGTTTCATTAATGTTTTTATATGTTGTAGTATTTCCCTGATTATTTCTTAATAGCTCTCTTCTTTTTCGAACAACTTTCGTGTTTTCTTACTCCATTTTTCGTCTTTGTTTTTCTTCATTCTTGCTACCCTCTGGCCTGCTGTTAGCATTGCCTCTTTCAACGTTTTGTTGATTTCATCTATAGGTACTTTGTTGGTTTGCTTCTTTCTCTTTTTCTAGGATTCTCTTCAGTTCTTGCTGGCATTCTTCTCTCTTATTCCGCAATTGTTCGCTCGATTAGGGGATGTTAAAATTTAATACATTTTTAATGTTTAATTAAAATGTATGCAGGAGCTAGAGTTACAGTGTTGCCATTTTTGGTCTTTCCGTTTGTTACATGTCCTTGTTGGGAAGCTTTGACTATTCTACTTGAACGACTGACTAGTTTGTTTTCTAGAACTGACCACAGAGGCGTTTGGGTTGCACAAATTTTTTTTTAATTATTTACACAAGCTTAGTATCTACATTCTTGTGATAGATTCAAATATTTACAAATTGTTCTTTAAAAGCTTGCCAAAGTGAAAACATGAATATATATTTAAATCACAAGTAAATGTATGTACACACTCTATAGTGCATGCACAATCAAATTTCTTTAATACTATATGTCTGTATCAATTTATTTATCACGATGTTCTTTTCCAATTTTTGTAAATACATGTATTATGTACAAAATCCAAAATAATAAAACTTATGTGAACCTGACTAAATCATTTCTTCCATTTGATAGCTATAGCTACTACACTGGTTAACTATGGATGGCAAGAATTTCCACTATTTATTGCGTATAAATCATTAGAACTACAAATTAGAAATTGTTATGTACACTAAGCTACATTATTTGGTGTTGCTAATATAGAACATATAATCATCCTCATGGCACGTCCTCCTAAACAACCTCTCCCTCAAGCTCATTCCATGTCAACATTATCCAAAGCATCCTTTGCGGAAGTAGTAGTCTTGGCCTGCTGAGTTGTGACTTCCACCTTCGGCTCTTCTTTCGCTCTATTCTTATACAGCTGCTGAAGCATCAAAGTGGCATCATCAGGAATCACAGACTTGGCGTCGATTTCCCCAACTGCCAAGCCAGGTTTGGCCCCTTCAGGCAAAGCAGTAGCCTCAGGAGCCTTCTGCATGGTCTGCTTCCACTGGTCTATCCATCGACCCCCATCTGTGTTGGAGATCTAGAAAAATAACCTAACGTACACGGCTCAGGGCTTGGTGACGACTCACCTGTTTGTTTCTTTGCTGCTGCGCATATAAGATATTTCTGAGGCTATTGGGGACGTTCCTCTTGCCGGCTGCTAAGGGATCAGGGATCGTTCGTATGGGCTGCGTGTTGGTCTGGGGGCCCAGCTCCACCAGAACCTGGAAGTCGGCCCTGTTGCCCACCCTGAAGCCCCAGCCCAATCTTGAGTCAGTACCTGGATTTAAAAGCGTCATGAATGTGTTTGCAAGCCTCGAATAACTTACCTTTTTTAATGGTTGGTATGTTTGAGTAGACTACGGAGAGAAGTGAAGGGACTTCATCCGGAACGATCAAAAAAGCATTTGTTGCTGAAACAAAAATAAAATTTAGAAATACGGAATAATTATTATAACGGTATTTTTAAAAATTACTATCCATTTGGCTTTCAGGGATTCTAACAAATTAATACTTATAGTGACAGTATAAACTAATTTCTGCACAATATATGTTAGAGAGAGAAAGTACAGCTGTCCCAATGATAGAAACAAGAGGTGAAGCAATAGTTGACCTCAAAAAAAAAATATTGCAGTTTAGGATTATTATCATAAAGGTGTTTCAAAAAACGTGATACCAGTTAAATATTTTTTTAGGTTACATCTAATGTGGATTTTATACAGATGGTGAACCAAGTTCTCGCATAACAGTAGATCCGTTGTGCTACCTCTAAGTCATAATAGTAGATATATTTTCATGTGAAGTCTTGTTACTTCCATCGTAGACGAGTCTTCATAAAAGAAGAACATTTATTAATTGCATATTGTATCCCTCGAACATATAGAAGGCTAACAAAGCGCTTTATAATAGATTGCCTCTTCTCTTTTTTAGATAGTGATTGGCAAGTCTCTGTCAATCTTTTAGCTAGTTTTCATCATGGTCTGGTTTCGATCAGTCTTCCATCCTTGACGATACGAGCTAATCGGTCTCTTCCCATTCTGCATTCTGCTAATGCGTTCATTCCACTCTCTTCTTCTTTGTCTGGATCATCATAATCATACAACGTCTTCGATTACATATTTGTTGTCCGTAGAAGCTTCTTGCTGTCCCTCTTTCATTTCAGTAATATATGTCATAGGTCTTATGGACGTTTTGTATGTCCGTATCTTGCTATCTATGTTCATATTCATCCTGATATACTTGTCGCTTTGCTGGTATGCCTTAAAACTTCTCTTTGTAGGTTATTGGCTTGAAATTTCCATTCCGAGGTTGTCAAAAGCTATTACTTGTTCTATTGTATTATTGTTACTAACCAATTTTTACATTCTTGATTAAAGAGGGTTCTTGGGAAAGTTACTCATGGTAAAACAAGCCAACACGCCTGAGATCTAGAACGAAACTTTATAATGTTGTTTAAAAAAGCTCAAGACATGCTATTCAAAAAATCTCTTCAAGTTACCTTTATGGATCTTTCTTGAAGATTAACGAGCTACAAACATATACTGATTCATTTCTAAGCATCAGAAATTATGCTTTTTTCTTGCAGTTTTGTAAAGTACTATATTCTGCTTTCTGCCATACCTTCAAAAACGTTGAATATCAACTTTGAACATTTAATTGTTAATGAGATGTCTGATCATTGTCTTAAGTTAACCATAATTATCTTCTGCCAGGCTTTTGCTTTTCTTTGACTCTTTCTTCTATTATTAATTTTAGAACTTGATATTTATTACTGCTTATAATATATCCAAACCTTCATTTCTTTTGGTATGAGTATTTTTCTAAATATCCCGTTTTTTACTTTCTATAATTTTTAATTATTTGTATGTAATTTCACATATACATCGCCCTGCTTCCTAACTTACTTTGCCTTTGGTTTAATTGGCATTGTTCATCATTCCACATTCTTCGCTAACCCTTTTTTGTTGATAATTAAAATTACATCTTTTATATTCTTCATGGCATTCTTACGAATATCTTTTGAGTATATTGAAGGTGAAAGTCAATACCTACCCTTCGTGTATAGTTTGGTATACTTTATAGTTTGGTACAAAGAAATGAGCGATAAAAGCGAAATGGCAGAGTTTTATCAAACCAAGGATCTGGTATTACTGAATATAATGTTTAAGTTACCAAACTGAAGGTTGTATACACGGAGAGAACCTACGGACAACGAACAGATGATTGTCAGAAATCAAATAACTAGAAGTAGGTTTAGAAATACTATTACAGCTTCTAAAACATATCCCAGAGCTGATATTGAGTCGAAACACGATCTTGTAGGCGGTATTAAAAATTAGAATGAAGACATAAACAGACTAACTCTAAAAAAACGAAATTAATGATAGTACCGAAAAAGGTACATACTGATGCCAGTACGTGTAACGGTTTGGAAATGGAAAAAGAATGTGAGGTATTATAAAAACTAGTAAAGGGAAAAAGTTAGAATATTTGGAACATATTATAAGGAGAGAAAAATGTTTATTGCTGAAGCCTATAATGCAATGAAGGGAAAGAGAAGTTTAGGTTAAAGAAGGATTTCCTGGTTACGCAACCTAAGAGGCTGATGTAGCTGTAGTTAAATCGAGTTTTTCTTCTTTTTCTTCTTCGTCCTTCTTTGATTTAGGCAATTTGCCTGTTTCTTCATCTTCTTTGCCTGATTTCAATTGATTTGAAGGTTGTCACTCCATGGTTTTCTAGGGCACCAGGCGGTTCGGCAACCTGCTGGTGACTTGTCGCGTGTCAACTTAACAATCCTTTCATCGCCTCTTCGGTTGATTTGTTCATTCCATTCCTTTTTCTTGTTTAACACTCAATCAATGACATTAACCATGTTGCATGCTGTTCTGATGTTTTCGTTTCTTTCTCCGCCTGTTCTCTGGTATTAATAAAATAAAGAGTTTTGTCATGATTTCCAACCTCCAATAAGAGAAAGGACGTTAAGAAGAAGATAGTTTATCTTGCAAAGTCAAGAAGCATACCTGCGCAACGCAGTCCATTTCTTAACATCAAGGATAGAAAATTGTACTCTAAATAGTGCATCTGTTTCCCCAATTCGTTCTTTCAGCTTTTTTTGTGTAAGACCGTGAAGTATTATTATACGCAGCTTTAGAATCACTTTAGTTTCCCTTGGTACTTGTGGAAAGACGATTTCATTCAGTTTTCTAATAGTTAATCATATGTACATAGTGTTGAATATATCTAAAATAACTTCTATATGTTGTTTTTCCATCGGGTTTAGCAGTTCTTCTAGTATCTTTCCTGGCCCTAATGCTTTCCAGTTCTTGTTTAATTGTTTAATTGTGTGACAAACGTCAACGTGACGTCAGCAGACCGTGATTCAAATAATCCAGACGCTTTTGCTTTATTCGTTGCTCTGCTTCAGAGCTCGCTCGAAAGTGCAAATATCTGTGCTCGTGTTTTAGATCCACTTGGGCTTCGCTACGCTACGCCCTCGTTTGTCTAATCAACACTCGCACGATATTTGCTACTTTCGACGCTTTTTATGAAAATAACTATATTATACTAGCCCTTGAACATATTTGTAATGTAAGTGGCCATGCATAATATAAAAAAATACACAACGACAAATGAAGACCGATAATAAAGGAAACTTTAGAAATTTCTACTTTACTTTAGCAAGAATGTTACTGACCCTATTGATATTAACGTGTAATCTTTTATTAAGTAAAGGGTGTTCATTAGAATTTGTGGTCTAGTCGGCTTTTGAACTGATGAAGTCATATCGTGCATTAAATCATATGGCTGATAACTGACACTGGTGACACTGTCAGTCAATGTCAAATTCGAGGTTAGCAGGCTAGGATTTGCGTTAGTCTGTATCAAAACTGACGCAAAACCTGCTGATTGATTGCCTTGGTAAAGTCTTACAAATATACTGAAAATAAGGTGTGAACAGAGTATATTATGTATAGTACCACAAAATAAAAAATGTAATGACGTTTAATGCGATTTTCTACATAGTTATCTTTGACATCATGGAGGGTATAAGGTGTCAATTATACACTGTCATATAAGTTTTAAGTTGCAAGTATTTATTTTTGTTACTTTAAAATGAATTTATATGGCGGTATATTAGAAATTATTAGAAACTGATTTTCTAGACTTTACTTATTACCTACGTGAACAATATTCACTATATCGAGGTTATTTCTAATTTTTATCGGTAGTCACCGTATTTTACACTTTCAATTAGAAAGGTGAGTAATTAATTTAGAATTGAAATGTTTATTTGCGGCATTAGACAACGTGGTTATACTGTTTACGCCGTTGAACGCTCTAACAACTAATAGCGCCAAGCTAAACCACTATCACACACTTTTCAAAGCAAACCAGGTAGTGAATTGTGAATTCCCAAAAACGTGATTATTGTGTTCAACGAGGCTCGCTAACTAATCTTCGGCAGTAGGGAGTAGGTAACACTAAACTAGATATAACTAAATATAGGCGCAAATCTAAAGTGAATAATTATAAGTATCGTAATTTGCAATACAGATGAAATCTCAATAGTTGCTGCCTCTACAAAATGCAAACGAACTGTTAAGCTTTACCTTGTTCAGATAAGAACAAGGCATGTATGCGACACAAATTTAATATGAAATGAGATATACTAGTTTAATAGGTACAGGTGTCGAATGCAAAGGAGGCAGTTCCTCGTACTAATTTGTCTACCGAGTGTTTCACTTAAGGTGCGAATATAGGGAAATAACATCGGAAATGGCTTGAATTGATAAGATTGATAGTGGTATCAATGAAAGAGAAAAAAGGCGGTTATTTTGATACTAGTTTACTTGAATTTGTTGCTTGTTTAAGAGAAATAGCTAAAAAACTGGAATAAATATTTTGCATTTTATTCACAAAAAACAGACCAGCTATAATCAAATTTGTTTATTCCAAAATAAATGTAATTTTCTGTCAGTTATCAATTCAGGTATTTAACCAATTACTATTAATAATAATGTTGAATATTTTAATAAAGAGAAGATATTTATTATCAAAAATGTTTACAGTGGTGGCATTTTACGCACAGTTCGTAATTTATTCTCGGTTAAATTTAATAATCGACCTATTCCATCTGTATCAACAATTAAAAAAATTTCTAAAAAAATTTGGAACTACAAGCAAATTTATAGCAAGTAGTCAAAAAATTCTCCATTCTGCTATATACGATTGCTTGTCGCAAAGGGTCAATATTTGAGTGGCGTTTTCTGTAAATTTTGATTTTCAGATAACCCCACAAAAATAAGTCGCATGTTTCCAAATCAAGAGATCTTGGTGGCCAGTTAATAGTGCCACCGCGACCAATCCAAAAATTAGGAGAGTTATCACTTAGATATTCCCCCACATTCAAACCTAATGCGGTGGACAGCCATTATGCTAAAACCAAATCTCCCAATTTTTACCAGTATAGAGTGTTACGCATATTCGGTTTACTATTAAATGTGAACGTATATTCATCTATAAAACAATTGACTGCAAAAATTTCATATCTTCGTTTGAGCGTTCCTGCATGACTTCACAGAATACGAGCGTGCTTTCTTCATCGACTAAGAACATCTCTTGATGGCACTGAGGTTTGTAGGGATGATAATCATGCTTCTTCAGAACCTTATGCACTGGCTGTGTCGATACGTTGCACTCTCAAGCAATACATCTTATGCTGGTTGTTTGATCAGCGTTTATCAACCACAAAACTCTTTCTTCCAACTCATCGTTGATTCTTCTATTCCGTTTGCCTGTAATGTTAATGTCTCGATTGAATATTTGTTTAAACTGCAATATTAAAACTACCTTTTGAATCACCTGGTGCTACACTTACTATAATTTCAATTTTTTTCACAAATTTGTGAATTGTTGATGCAGATGGAATAGGTCGATTATTATATTTAACCGAATATAAATCACAAACTGTGCGTAAACTGGAACTACTGTAAAATGTTATGATAATAAATAACCTCTCTTCATTAGAATATTCAACATAATTATTCATACTCATTAGTTAAATACGTGAATTGATTACTAATAGAAAATAACATTTATTTTGACATAAACAAATTTAATCATAGCTGGTCTGTTTTTTGTAAATAAAATGCAAAATATTTATTACAATTTTAAAGCAATTTCTATCTTAAACAAGCAACAAATTCAAGTAAAATAGTATCAAATTAAGCAATTGATACCACTATCAATCCTATCAATTCAAGCTACAAACATAAATCTGCATATATACGATTTCCCATGCCATTTCCCTATATTCGCACCCTAAGTGCAACACTCGATATATACTTATATGTAATAGATATAGGTCAAACGGTTATTTTTGTGTAATAAGTTCCAACGGTCCAGTTCGGCCTTGGTAATAAGTTCCAATAACCGGTTATGAAAGTAACCTATTCCTTTTCTGCAAGAAAATAACAGTATTCAAGCAAAGCCATAGCAAAATATTCGTATATTGACAATATAAAAGTAACTAATAAGATAAATACCTAACAACAGAATCATAAACACAGGTTCTCTCAGATACATCGGCGTTTTCTTTCCTAATAGATTATTTTTATAAAATATGTAAGATACGTACAATAGAAAACTAATATTCTTAAATTCTAAAAATTGAGAAGAGTAACATAATACGATTTTTTATAAGATTATCGAATTCTAGAAAATAGAAAGTGCTTTTTTTAAATTCGAAAGTGACGGTTTGTAACATAATATTTAACTACAAAGGTCACACTTGACAATTTTACTGTTCGCACCTGTAACCCGTTTTTGCCGTTTCTTCATATTAACGATATAACCGTCATCAATATAATAACTGGCAATGCAGAATGCAGATGCTTGTTGCATATTGCCGCTCAATGCGATCTAGTGAGTTCAAAACTTGCCTAGCGAAAAATTGATAAGGGTCGTTAAGATTGCCCGGAAATTGATTTTAACGAAACGAATGCAAATGAAACTCCACTTCGGAAAAATCTAGTTCCACGATCCTGTTACAAAAATAACAGGCTTAATTTTGTACGTATTACTGCATTAATAGGTAACATATTTGAAACGCTGTTATTGTAAGTGTTAAGTTAAATACCGACCATCTCTAATATGTAATCCTAAATTTATGTTATTTAACAATACATAGCAAATTCGCGATGTGCTCACTAAGTTGATAATAATCATAGATACAGGTTTAACTCATACACAATTGAGTGACTTTAGTCCACTTTATACAGGCAGTCATACACAAGGCAAACAAATCGTATGAATTTTTTTGGTCGCAATAGTACACGTCACTGTAAATATATTACACCATTCATATTACATTAAATTCAATTCACAAATGAAAACAACAATGAATTTCAATAAGAATCCCAATGACATGATTTTTCACATCACCTTAAATAATTTAAAATGTGTCCAAATACTCAAATAGCATGTAAAGAAGGCATTAGTTTATTCGTTGCCTCCAATGTTGATCAAATCCAAAAAGCTTTTGAAAACCCATACCCCACGAAACACACACATCAGCAAAATGAAACTAAACCATAAAAATTCCCAAAAACTATTTACCATTCACAAAACGACTTCAATATCCACAAAAAAAACATATAGTAAAGGTGTTCATTAGCTCATAGTAGTATCTTTCATTTAAACAGCTTACTCGAGATTTAGAAATACCTTTAGCGCGCCCTCTCCAGTCCCTCTTGACCAGACAATCTTTTATAGACACTATGTACATGCGTACGCAAATTTATAAAGCATTATCAAGATTATTTAAAATTTTATTACAATATATGTGGTTGATATGAACGTAAATGTTGCTCAATTATTATGCAATTGTGTTCAACAATGTTGGTTATTTAAGCAATCGTAATAAATATATTAAGTAAAATTCAAATTCCTAGATAGATTGAAAGTCTAATAAACAGATGAAGACTGCACAATACTTTAGCAGTAAATATTTAACAATAATTTGAAGCCTTGTGTAATAAAATGCTCTAAGACTGTAAATTCAACACATTTTTATGTTGGCAGAACTTTTAACATTTCTAACTGAAAATGGATCGAAAACGTATGAATAACGGCTGTAGCCATGCTAAATTTAATTTTTCAAAAACTAATGCTCACAGAAGTCCTTGGCTTTTTATTCATCGAATTAGTATTTTTATTTTTAATTTGTAGGTGTGTTTTATGAAGAAGATTTTTTAACTCCATAAAGACTGTATAAACGTATTTATACAACCATAGGACACTATAGAAAAATAAAATTATAAATGCAATAATACAAATGTTTTAATTCAGTATCACTTCAAACGACTGCAATTATTCTATACTGTATAAAATACGAACAATAAGGCAATGGAAATGTACAATCCCCTCGTGAGACTTAAAACAATCAGACTTTAGCAATGCAATCCTGTTGCAGAAGATGAGAGAATGTATGGTGTGACAATTAAAAATATTCAAGGCAACTATTGCAATTGCCAAGAATCCAGGGGCAAAGTTTATCTCCATACCTGCATAATGATTGGATATATTATAAATATGTAACAATAGAAAGGGCGTACTAGTTACGATCAGCAAAAAACATGTTGCTAAGCGAACTGAAACTGAATTTTTAGCCGCGGCGAGCCGATAGAACTGCGTTTCACACGTCGTTTCCAGGAGATTTAATTAACTTATTAATGCGATACTTTAATAGCACTTTATGTAACTAGTCCTCAAAGCAAGGCTTTAGAGGACGAGTCGTAATGTTTCCGGACGAGGCGGAGCGAAGCGCAGCCGAGTCCGTAATATGAAGATGAGTCCTCTAAAGCTATTTGAGGACGTGTTGCATACAACGTTTTTTTGTATTAGCTCTCCAAACATTATAATATGAAGTTTCAATTACCATTAACCCGGCATTATATTAGGAGGCCGCGCGAAAATGTATTTTTCGCTCCCCAAACTGGTTACTTTGGAAACTGTCTAGGATCCTCAAAATGGCCATTTAGAGACCTTGTACTTAAAGTCGTCATGGCAACTAATGTTTGAGTCCGCTAAAATGTTGCCATGACGACTTTAAGTACAAGGCCTCTAAATGGCCATTTTGAGGATCCTAGACAGTTTCCAAAGTAACCAGTTTGGGGAGCGAATACAAAAAAAATAGTTTTTGTAAATTAATTTTAAACTTTTCTCATTCCTCCCACTTAATTCTTTTCCTCTCCATTGTTTTCTCCGCTTCGTACTCCGTGTCATAATCGGCCGCTCTCTTTTTATTTTTCCACCTTCTCTCGTTTCATACATTTTCCTAACATTATATGACGTAGTTATCTGAATTGTTTCTTTTTATAATTAATTCCACTGATTCGAATTCAGCTGCTCTTTGTATGTCTCATTTCTAATTCTAAGTTTTCTAGTTTTGTTTTGGATTCCTCTTAGAGATCTCAGTTCCATACTGTTTAGTCTGCTCAGATATTTTTCACTGATTGTTCTTGGTCTTCTTCTTTATGCGTATTCTTTTCTAAACATTTAACGCTGTATTCTGTTCTCGTATTTCTATACTCATTGTCTCAATTGTTCTTATTCTCATGTTTATTTCTTCTAGTTGTTCATTAACCATTCATGTTCTATTGTAACTCCCCAGTGTTCGCCAGTGTTACCATATCATCTGCGTAGCACAATTCAGTAATTTTCACCTTTTTCATTTTCCAATAATCTCTTTTACATGGTTTTATCTCTTCTTTGAATTTTTTATAGCCTCACTCAGTATCGTATTGAATAATAGAAGTTTCAGAATACATGCTTGCTTAGGGTAGTAAAGGTATTCTATCTTTCATTTCAAGCCAATGTAGTTTTTGGTACAAGCTTTTAGCGTATTCCATGCACTTTTTTCTGTATCTATCGCTTGTATTATTTCCAGTGTAATCTTGCCATGTTCATTTTTTGTATCGCTTCGTTCAATTCTGCTCTTGTTATATGACCAGATTCTTTTCTTTTTTCGATTTTTTTCTTTTCTTCCATCATTCACTATTCTTTACCCCTTTTCTCATTTTCTCCATTTCCTCGTTTCCTTCTAATAACCTTTAGAAGTATTTTTCCATCTATCCACAATATCTTCTTTTTTCAGTTAACGATTTTTTTCCTTCACTTTTTTTATCTTTTAAGTATACTTTTTCTTGATGTTCTCAGATTCTTTAATGATCTATATAATAGTTTTTGGTTGTCGTAATAATTTTTTCCCACCTTTTGCCCAAGTTCTGCTCATGTTCTTACTCAATCTGCCTTTACCTTATAAAAGGTGGACGATAAAAGCGCCCACATTTCGAAGTAAAATTTATCAGAATTGAAAAAAGCTAGAAATCTCGTGTGCTTCTCCTACAAGATAAAAATCAAAAAGTTTATTTCTTAAAAATTACAACTACCATGTAGTGGCTCTCCCTCCTCACTCAATTTGGTGTTGCATGGGTTACTCACATAAACTTTGCTTTTTGAATATCCTCATAACGATCTCGATTGGGATTGTTTTTGATGTTTGTTAAAATGTTTTGTAACGTATACCAGTATAAATCTTTTTGATTTTCTATTTTGAAAGGAAAAGGAACGATATTTCTAGATTTTCTAATGCTGACAACTTTGACTTCGAAATGTGGGCGATTTTTATGGTCCACTTTTTACTTTACAATTTTTTGTTTTTACTTGTATTTCTCATAGTTTTCCAGACTTTTGCGATCAGCATTTTCTAGGCTTTTTCTTATCTTTTATTTTTATCTCTATTTCTCTGGTTCTCTATTATTACTTCTAGTCAAGCTAAGTTTTTTCAAGACTGTTGCGGTTTTATTATATTATATTTAAATTACATTTCGCAGTGCCCATGAAAAATGTATGTACGAGTCTTTTTTCGCAAAATGGCTCATTTTTGAGATATGAAACGACCACATCGGTAAAGGTAAAGGTAAAGTGCAGTTAAACAGATAACTAAGTTTTAATCTTATGTGAAGTTAACTTGTGACGTGAAGGGTTGTTACGGTTATGGGCTAAGTTTTAAACTGCAGCTAACCTAAATTCATAATTTTGTTCAAAACACATTTTGGTCAAATTTCCAAGAAACTTTGAAATTTCAAGCGCAACGAGTGGGACAGCTGGCGATATAATTGTGGCATAACGTGTTAAAGTGAGACAAAATAGTCTTTCGAGACTCCAGCAAGGCTAAATAACACCCACATTCGTCTAGTTAGGCGTCTCTCAGTTGTAACCCCATCCCATTTACTGGTGATATTTCCTTTTGGATTATTAAAATTAAAAATCTTTGCTATATTTGGATTAAAACATCGCCGAAATGTAGGTGAGTCATTAATTATTAGTTTTTGCTTAGTAATTGTTAAAAATTAAGAGCCCTCCAAATACAATTATCACGAGCCGCCACTGCTTGTCCACACGTAACTATTGTTTTCAAAACGACAGTACAATTTTTGTCCATTTGATTTTCTGTTATAATGGGAGCGAGACGATAGCTATGCATTGAGGTTCTGTCTGCCCTTTTGAAATTTAACTTTTGTAACTAACTCAACTGACAGCCTGTCAGATTATTGAAGAAAAGCCAAAAATATGCAGAAGCGCTGCCACAGAATTCGTCTCAGCGAACACCATATGTTGATTCAGAAAAATCGCCTATAATGATAAATCAGAAAGTTGCGGGAATCAAACTCAGTAGCTCTTGCTAAGTTCAAAATTCAAAGCTTCGTCTAAATATGATGTGGTCGTTTCATATCTCAAAAATGAGTCATTTTGCGAAAAAAGACTGGTACATACATTTTTCATGGGCACTGCGAAATTTAATTCAAATATAATATAATAAAACCGCAACAGTCTTGAAAAAAACACATAAACTTAGCTTAACTAGAAGTAATAATAGGAAAACACAGATTAGTGAATAAGAAAAATAGAGATAAAGATAAAAAATAAGAAAAAGCCTAGAAAATGCTGATCGCAAAAGTCTGGAAAACTGTGAGAAATACAAGTAACAAGTAAAAATTGTAACGTAAAGGGTGGAGCATAAAAACCGCCCACATTTCGAAGTCAAAGTTGTCAGGATTAGAAAATCTAGAAATATCGTTCCTTTTCCTTTCAAATTAGAAAATCAAAAAGATTTATACTGGTATACGTTACAAAACATTTTAAACAACATCAAAAACAATGCCAATCGAGATCGTTATGGGGATATTCTAAAAGCAAAGTTTATTTGAGTAACCCCCCCCCCCCCCAACACCGAATTGAGTGAGGAGGGAGAGCCGCTACATGGTAGATGTAATTTTTAAGAAATAAACTTTTTGATTTTTATCTTGAAGGAGAAGCAAACGAGATTTCTAGCTTTTTTCAATTCTGACAAATTTTACTTCGAATTGTGGGTGATTTTATCGTCCACCTTTTATAAGGTAAAGGCAGATTGAGAAAGAACATGAGCAGAACTTGGGCAAAATGTGGCAAAAAATTACTACGACAACCAAAAACTATTATATGGATCATTAAAGAATCTGAGAACATCAAGGAAAAGTCTACTTAAAGGATCCAAAAAACGAAGGAAAAAAATCGTTAACTGAAAAAAGAAGATATTGTGGATAGAAGGAAAAATACTTCTAAAGATTATTAGAAGGAAACGAGGAAGTGGAGAAAATGAGAAAAGAAAAAAATCAAAAAAAGAAAAGAATCGGGTCATATAACAAGAGCAGAACTGAACGAAGCGATACAAAAAATGAGCATGACAAGATTATACTGGAAATAATACAAGCGATAGATAAAGAAAAAAGTGCATGGAATGCGCTAAAAGCTTGTACCAAAAACTACATTGGCTTGAAATTGAAGATAGAATACCTTTACTACCCTAAGCAAGCATGTATTCTGAAACCTCTATTATTCAATATGATACTGGGTGAGGCTATAAAAAATTCAAAAAAGAGCCGAAACCATGTAAAAGAGATTATTGAGAAATGAAGAAGGTGAAAGTCACTGAATTGTGCTACGCAGATGATATGGTAACACTGGCGAACACTGAGGAGTTATAATAGAACATGAATGGTTAATGAACAACTAGAAGAAATAAACATGAGAATAAGAACAAATGAGACAATGAGTAAAGAAATAGGAGAACAGAATACAGCGTTAAATGTTTAGAGAGGAATACGCATAAAGAAGAAGACCAAGGACAATCAGTGAAAAATAGCTGAGCAGACTAAACAGTATGAAACTGAGATCTCTAAGAAGAATCCAAAACAAAACTAGAAAACTTAGAATTAGAAATAAGACATACAAAGAGCAGCTGAGTTAGAACCAGTGGAATTAACTATACAAAAGAAACAATTGAGATGACTACGTCATATAATGTTAGGAAAAGGTAGGAAACGAGAGAATGTTGAAAAATAAAAAGAGAGCGGCCTATAATGACACGGAATACGAAGCGGAGAAAACAATGGAGAGGAAAAGAATTAAGTGGGAGGAGTTGAGAAAATTAGCAAAGGTTAGAAGGTAGCGGAAAGTACCAAACTAACCCTACACCGAAAGATAGAACGGAGCTGAAAAAAAAAGAAATCGAAAGATGGCTACTGTTTTTTAACGAAAATAACTATAGTGCTGGACTTTTACAAGGCGCTAACTCGGTTCCTTTCATATTTACAACTGTTTCTTGTTATTTCTAATCAATTTCAACTTTAAAATACAAAAAACATTACATACCTAAAATCTGTAGTAGACATCCTAGGACTATGCACACCTGACGCATTTTTCTGTTGTTTCTATTTCCTGCAATATTAAAAAAAAGCATTTCAATATGGTGTTGTTATACTGTAATGAGTGATTTATTATCAAACGATTTTCAAATAGTTTTGTCATTAATATACTAAACTTGTTTAGAGATAAAATAGAATCTCTAACTGCAATGAAGAATAGTCTAAAATAAGCATTTAATGCAGTCTAAAGAGCAATAACCTCACTTTAACTCAACATGAAGTTCAAATTACTTAAGTTGGATAACTATAGTTTACACTGTTGTGTAACAACATCAGGATCGCTGTCAAGAGTCAGGACTACAACGATGCGCTAAAGAACAGTGTCAGGAGGACACGGTAGAAAGTTATGCAGTTAAATTTAAAATATAATTGCAATTAGTGTTTCCAAATTACCGGATCACTTTCTAAAATAACGTGCGAAAAACGCTGAAACAATAACTAATGAATCGCATAATTATTTAAAGAATGCCCCTGCAAAAACAGAACTGTGGTTGTTACTTTCCAGCGTTCAAAATTCATTGCGAATTTCGCAGAAAACGCCTGAGCTGAAAGTAGGTTGCGCTCTTCTGACAATGTAATATTTCATCATAGACATTTATGGATTAAGTTTTTTGAAACAAAATTTCTATTAATAGGAATTTTTAGAGTGCCTATTTACTATTGCAATGGATGAAGCACTTACGGTCTTCTTTACGTATGTTGTCTATTAGATATAGATTTTTTTACAAAGTAGATAAATAGTTTGGTTGTATATTAATATGTTTAATCTTTATAGTTCTGAACTATGTTCTAAACTTGTAACTCGCACCGTTTATTGAAACAAAACGAGTTGTACACAATTTTTACATAATTAAATATGCAAACAACATATTTTAATTCCTTCATCTTTAATTATATCAACTCAACTTTTAAAATGTTGCTAAAGCTATATAAAATGTAAATTTTGAATTAGAAAATAGCTTTCTAATTGTACAACAATAAGACATGTAAAACTGCTGTTATTGGAGACAAAATTGTGGAATGCTCATTTATGTATTTAAATTTTTCAAGAGAAATTCGAATGCTTAATTAAAAACTAGGAAGTGGTTAGAGCTATTTCGAAAAAATAGTTTAACAGGAAGTAATTAATCATGAAGTTGTGCGCTGTTATGTATTTCGACAAAATTTTAAAACGATAGTCATAATATAGCTTCTGGCCGAATGGATTTATTTAATATTACTGAATCGCACCTTGGCGATATAGTTGTTTATGTACCAAGAGCGTAAAAAGGCGTTTATGATGCCACTAATTGTCACTGCTTGTCAAACTGACAAACAAGACACTAAGCGGGCCGTAAAATACTTTAGAGCACTTGGGCTGTAATGTGACACATCACGCCAATTCCACCCGGTCGTAAATAATAGCATATTATGTAACAAGTTTTATAAACGTCACTTTAGTCACGAATGTTGAATAAACGAGTCTCTAGACAAGTTTATATAATGTGTTAGGTAGATACTACACTTTTTCTACGACTACAAATTTAGACAATATAACATAATTTCATTAAGATTTTAAATATTATGTTAGGTTAAATTATACTTGAGAACAAACGTCAAAGTAGACTGTTGAAAGTTGAAAACTAACTTGATTTTTGTTTCGGCTGTGGCTAATAAAGCAAATTTAATACTGTTTGAACCTAACTTCACCTCATGACTAAAACGTCGTTGCCAACTTCAGCTCGTGACTAAGTGGCTCTTTAGCCACAGGTTATGAAGGCATGATTAAAAGGTCACTTAGCGACGTGTATGTTACTATGTTAAATGCCATTTTAGTTACAGGAGTAGAAAAAGTATTTTATTTGCAAACTAATTTACTGTAAATGCTTTATTCAGAACATAAACTATTATCAATTTCCAATAATTTCTCTCTTTTATGCATTCTTAGTATTATTTTAAGGATGAATGTAATACACTATTTTCATAAAATCTTAACACTTTTAAAGTTAAATTTAAATTATTGTCTTATCAGCTACAGTTAGGTGATTAATACTTGTGTATTATTTATATATGCTCTAGTCTCTTTTTTAGTCTCTTTTTTATTTATCTTGTGTACTTTGTGGTTGAATGTATTTATACAAATTGTTTATCTTTTACATCACACCCGTTCATGTCGATTGTTTGTGATATTTGTTTTCAGGCGAAGTTGAAAAACGGTTACACCGACACTTCGCCTTTTGAGATTATGTCTTCTTTTTTATTGTAAATGAATGTCAATGTAATGTCAATGTAATCTCAATAAACATTATTATTATTATTATTATTATTATTATTATTAAATATTAAAATACTACCCACTTTTCAAAATACTGTACATTTCTACAGAGTTAAAATAAATGACTAGAAGCGATATTGGAGAAAGGAGGAATGGGAGTTGTAAAATTTTTCAAAATTATTCAATAAACACTTAAAGGAAGGACGAATTCCGTAAGAACGGAATAAAACAACAGCAGCTTTTCAGAAAGGTGACAAAATAAAATTGGAGAACCATAGACCCATAACACTACCCCTACAGACATATAAGATATTATTACGAATTGTAACGAAAGGGCTGATCAATAGACAACTTAGATCACTACCAGCCAAAAGAGCAAACTTTTTTTAATCTACTTTCAGCGCCTGCAATCACCATATTCTCTAAATCTTAGTCGAAAAATCTTTTGAGGGCGTGGAAACGTGGACTATAAAAATATAACAAAATTGTACAGCATACTACAGGCACTACAATTAGTGAATTCATAATATCTACGAAAATATTTCACCGATATTCCAAATTCATAAGGAAACAAATCCTACCCCAATAAATATGGGCGTTAGAGAAGGACACATCATATTCCCAAAACAGTTCAAATTAGTATTTTTTTTTTAATTTGGGAAGGATAGTGGGTGAAATAAACGGTCAGAGATTGAACAATTTGAAATACGCAAACTACATATTGCTAATGGCTGATAATTAGGAATATCTACAACCAATTTTACATAATAGGAAGTAGATTTAAAGATAACCGACAATAAAACAATAACCATAACAAATGCACAAGAAGAATAAAGAGAATTAGTGGTGGAAAATGAAATAATAGAAAAAGTTGACAGGTATGTGTATCCAGGAAGAAATAACATTAAACAAAAAAAATTAAAACGGGAATCTGTCACCTTGCCTGAATTGTTTATTTTAATATTTACTAATATGAGCAGTTTGAGCAGTTATATATTGTAATATTTAAATTTGAATAGATTTAACTTAGACGTCAACACGCATGCATACAGCAGGATGACGCCGCAGTTTTGCGTGAGATGTTTTGTGCTTCAATATGGTTATTTTTAATTACTGCCTAATTCTGCGGTAAATACAAGCCAACATTATCTCCATTGAGGAGTCGCAATCCAATGTGGCGCAAGACTTTCACAGTGAGGTCAACTTTATCGATAAGCATCGAAAAGTCTGTCCCATGTCTAAAACAGAGGATTTGAGTGCTTACACGCAATTATTAAAGGTTGGTACAGTTCACCTTTCGGAAACCGGGAAAATCGCAAATTCTGCGCGGCCTAAAGATAGTTTTTAAACGCGTAAAGGCGCGTCAGAGCGGGTGTATCATAGTACAATGCGAGATGCAGCAAAGTAATTCGAGCGACGGGGGACTTATATGTAACATAATATTTACTCATAAAAGATAGTTGTTTTAGCGTTTTTTAATGTGGATGTATTTTAGATGCAGTTATACTGGTGGAATTTGATTTGTAAATGCGAATAGCAATGGGCTGTTGCGCGTTAATGATCCATTCGTGTTTTAAATGGATGTGTTTCGGAATAACCATGTATTCCAGGGTTTAATCCTAATTTTCTTTATTGTTTTATTTGTGTCTTTAAAAGCCAAACTATCTGTGTTTATTTGTGTAAACAAAATGGCTTTTCTTGTGCATATTGGTTGAAGTGGTTTTCAGCACCAAGTTACAGGCCACCTTCCTGGTTTTTAACAGGTAATTTTAAAAGAGTTGCATATGTATTGAGATAGCTAGGTTAAAAACAAGGGCAAACAATTTATAAAAATACTAAGACGTATTAGGCGTCTTATTTCAGTTCAACTTCAATGAATAGGCTATTATAAACGTTATTTCAATGTGGCGCCCAACTAAGGGGCAGCAACAAGGACTCATTTCAAACGTGGAGATCAGCAGAAGAATAAGAACAAGCAGGGTTGAATTTTGGAGATTAAGTTTCATTGCAAAAGGTACCCCCAACACATGAAAACCAAAGTGTTTAACATGTACAGGGTGAGCAAAATTTCGACGTTTTCATAGGAAATCTCGATAACTAGAGGAGCTATGGAAAAATAAACTCCCCGATCCTCGATCTCTTTTTTCGAGAAAAGCTTAATGATGAAAACCAAAATTGGCTATCGTCTTTTGATTTCGAGTTATAAATAAAAGTTTTTGGATTCTTCGTTTTGTGGCTATATCTTGCTTATTTATGAAAATTGAGAAAAGTATTTTTGACGTTCTTCAAGAACTTTTTGAGGAGAATGCAGAGACGTAGTCAGTTTTTCAAAAAAGGTTTTAAATTCGAGTTTTATTTTTTATATAGAACTCATAATTGGCTGTGGCATTATGAGAAAGAGAAATTTTCCCATTTCAGTGATTTATATCTTGTGGAATTGATTAATTTATTTCCACTACTTTATAGCAAAGTAGTTTTTAATATTTCTTCTTTTTCCAGTTGAAGGCTTGTGCCATGTAGAATTTACGTGATTAAATAAAGTATTTGCCCTTGCGTTGTTACAATAATACCGTTTGATTGACAGAATTAATCACGTTTGATTGTTATTTATAATAATATAGTGCCCGTCATACATTTTGATACATATTGAAAATTGTTTCATTATCCATTTATCAGAAAATTTTATTCTTGATAAAAGTCCTGCAACTTCGCAAATTAAAAATTAACTTGCAAAAATGTAAATATTCCCTTTCGTTCAGAAATATGAAAATGGCTCAAGAATAAAGTACATACCCTTATTTTTGCAAATATTTGTTATAGCATCTCTATTGAAAATTATAATTGATTTGAATTGTTTAACACGCCTCGGTTTATAGCTCAGCGGTAGGGTTATTTCAATGGCGTCGGTTTCGGAAGAGAAGGGTGGGCGTTACCCTCAGCTAGACACTGGATTTAATTGGAACAAAGTTTATTATATTTACACTACTAACTAACATACAGATAAGCTTATAATTAGGTAACATATATGTACAGAAAAAGAAAATGGCGAATTGGCATCCGCAGTTGGAAGCTGGTGTGGTCCTTCGGAGGCGGTGCCGGCGGCTAAAGTGGCTCCGTGTCCAAATCCCACGAAGACGGCAGGCTCTCTGTCCAGCGAAGGCGATTGGCTCTAAGTCCAACGAAGGCGGTTGGCTCTAAATCCAGCGGAGGCGATTGGCTCTAAGTCCAACGAAGGCGATTGGCTCTAAGTCCAACGAATGCGGTTGGCTCTGAGTCCAGTAGATGCGGCAGACAGCTAAGTCCAGTGGATGCGACAAACAGCTATGTCCAACGAAGGTGATAGGCTCTGGAGAGGCTGGGGCTGGTAGATACTTGGAAGGCTGGAGCTGCTAGCTGGTCCTGGAGGGCTGGATGCTGTTGGCTGACTCTCCTGGGTTGAGTGATTTTCTACTGCCAGCGTCCGACTATTTAAAGGAGCCAGTCCTTTGTCAGACGCGATCTCGCAGCCCATTGGTCGAGGTAGAAGCGATATTTTGGCCCGTTTTTGATGCATTTCGAATTATCGCGTTTAATTGCGCGGCGCGATCAATTATCGACCTGATTTGTGTCGCATGGCATAGCTCGCGAAACGGCGGTCCTTTTGATACCTGATATGAGGGTTTTGTCGCTAAACTCGCCGAATGAATTAATTTTCCCAATGCCAGTGCATATATCGCGCACGTTATTTTTGCGTGCGCGCTCGTTGACCGTTTGAGGCTCAAATTTCATACTTGTTTAAAAAAATTCGACTAATTTTTCCCCGTATTTTGATACTAGACAACCCTGTCTTAGTTTATTGCTTTTGTGAAAATTTCTTAATTTAAGTAAATTCAATCTGCAATGCTGATACATTCGTTGGTATTAATTTCCCTTGCCGGACGGTGGGCGATCTGCATGCCTACCCCGGCGATTTTAAGAATTCGGGCTAAAATTGGTGCTTCTGCTTTCAGAAAAATGTGGCGAGCTCGGCCTGTGTTGCTGCTGTCGATTCGCGGATTGTTTTAATAATTAGCGGTGGTTTTCCCTTTCGTTTGCTACCAAACACGGGGTATTCCGGGGCCGCGGTGTATTTTTTTATGTGCCCTTTTAAGTATAAGCGCTCTTGCTCATACGTGAGGCGTATTTCGCTTGCTGTCGCCTTTCTTGGCCGGACGGTTCCAATAAAGTTTATGAACGCCACTTTGCTGCACTTTAAAATTTCGCTGGGGTTGCCATTAGTTTTATTGTTTTATGTTTCTACGAGGGTTTTTGAAAATAGATATATTTTCTCTTTGTTTGTGCAAGATCGCGACGGCTTGGTAAACAGATGTTTTTAGGGTCCTTTGTACTGTCGCCGCTTTCTTTGTTGATCTGATCTGTTTATCGGTTCGTATCATGTTATATGTTTGGATCGTTTGTTATTATTTTTTTAAACACCTGGTTTTGTCACAAAAATAAGATTCTTTAGCACTAATTTCGAAACACGTAATTTTCTGGTCGCTAATTGAGCGAAACTCAAGTTCGACAGTACACCTTTATCGTATCCGTTGATAAAGTAACTTTGAAGTATCTTATTTGGTAATTCATGGGGTGGTAAGAGAAGAATAGGAGAAACCAGTTAAAATTGCATTTCGGCGTAGATAGCTGTGACTTCCTATTTAACATCTACTTTCAATTCTAAGCAACTTTTCCAAATACCATTTTTGTCTATTTTAAAAGATAAGAGTACTTTTATTCTTGAACCATTTTCATATTTCTGAGCCTCCCCAGAGACGAAAAATGATATTTAAAATTTGGAAAATGCATTTTTAGGTTGAAAAGATGCAGGAACTTTTAACAGGAATAAAATTTTCTGATAAATGGATAATAAAAAAATCGATATATGTTCAAATTTATGACGGACACTGTATGTTAGTTATATTATATATTATGCTATAGGTATATCACTGGAACCCCAAAAAAAGTTCCTGTTCCTCATGGTGCACCAGACAACTATGGATTCTGTATAAAAAATACACCTTTATGGTATAACTCGAAGCCCAAAACTTTTTTGAAAAACTAACTATGCCACTACATTCGCATAAAAAAAGTAGCTCCAGAATGTAAAAATTACTTTTCTCTATTTTCATAAATAAGCGAGATATAGCCACAAAACGAAAAAATCGAATTTTTGGTTATAACTCGAAAACAAAAGGCTGTAGCTAATTTTGCTTTTGATCATTAAGCTTTTCTCCAAAAAAAGTTGTCGAGTATGGGGGGGTTTATTTTCCATATCTCCTATAGTTATCGAAGTTCTCTATGACAACATCGAAATTTGCTCACCCTGTACGTTTTTTCCGTTCTAACGCATAGAATGCAAACCTGGATCTTGATAAAAAATCATTTTGATCGATTAGTCAAAGCTAGGATTAACACTAAAAGACAGAAAATAAAACAAAGTTGCCAATGTGACAAACAGAATGGCCATTAGCGCCATTTCCTGTTAATTACACAATTCTTAAATAACTTCAAATATCTCTTTAAATGATGTAATTACCAAATATAATGAGCGCCAACAAGTTTTTGCATTACAACAAATATACGCAGATAGATCAAAAACTTATAAACTCAGTTTAATTGCAGCAGGCTATAACACAATATCTGAAATATAGAAGGTTACAGATTAAACCAGTAAAATGTGAATTTGCATACTAAGAACAGCTACAGTTTCTTTCACAGTGCTTGCGGTACAAATATCACTAGCACAGATTATTAGGCCATACGCCGCTTATCTGAGAGCATCATGTTTCTGAAGGTGATTAATCAAATAGCCCCCAAACGGGCCCTTACAGCTGCAGGTGGATGATGCTGACAAACGTCTCCAGCATAGCACTTAAGTTCTAAGCTCCCAGAAGCAGAGGGGCCTTTGTAAGTAGGTAAAATTGCTGAAGTGTGTAACTCTCGGATGACGCCTGGAGAAAATGAGCCTTCTCAAGTAAGCGAGGTCACTGAAGTATTGCAACCTCCGATGACATTAAAAATACCGGACAACATTCAGCTATTGAATTACGTTACCAAAATCGAAAATTAAGTAATTCACTTACTCTATAATCACAGGCGATTGATCAGAACGGCTTGCAATCTTGCAATAAATAAACCGTCTCAAAGACGCGGACATATTTGTCCCACATGTGTGTCCAAGGCCCAGTATCCGCAATACGCGAAGCTTCCACGAAGAAAACCCATTTTAATATACCCGAAGCTAAAGGCTAAACTTGGAGCACAAAGTATCACAGCAATGCCACAGGCTGACGTCCCTTTTTGCAAGGATAAACGAACCAAACACAAAAGACTTAAAAACAACAGCTGAAGTCGGCCAGTAAGTAGATTGCCACATAACCGCGAATGGAGAATAAAGCTGCGTTTTTACGTCGATCGCCTTCATGTAAAGAAGCGTTTACACTGCCACGAGTTATGCACGAATTAAATTTTAATGCTAGTGCTTTTACGCGTAGCGCCGTCTCAAGTAGAGATGGGCAGATCGTAACGAGAGATACACAGGTGGTGGATGGAACAGCATCATAAAGAAATAGAGGCCATGGCACGGAAAGAAATGTATAGAAAGAGCACAAAGACACTGGGTCGATGATATTGAAACAACAAATGCACTCAAATGGATGAGAACAGCGCACAATAGAGATCAATGGAAAGCCTTAGATGAAGCGTATGTTTAAAGTTGGAATAAAACAGACCAGATAGACCAAAAACACGTACTTACTGTTTTCAAAGAAAGTAATGACATTAGTACACTGCATACCTGCTTTACCATTCTTTTCATTTAATGATGGTGAAAATTGTTATGTAATCTAAGTGATTCTGTGAGATGCAATATCTATATATAAATCAGTTTTACGAGCTTTGTAGCCAATGGCTTGCTTTACTATTGTTTTTTTACTTCCTCCTGTTCTTTCAATTCATGAAAAGTTTTTCTATCCATCCTATAGGTTTTTTTAACTTTACAAGGTCCTTGGCATCACTTGCGACTTTGCACTATGGAGTAAGTTTTCAATAGTTTTTTGTATGACCAAATAACTGACAGCGTGTGCACTAAGGTATATTAGAAGATTTATGCCTTGGTTCTACCCTGATAATACAATAGTTTAATATCTGAGGTGTGTATGTACAGATATTCACACTAATAGTTTTGGTTTCGTTGTATTTATAATCATAATGAATTAATATATTGATTAGTTATATCTAGAAGATCCGAATTTTTGAATGTGTATGAGGCTTGCAGTTTTGAACTCTATATAATAAAAGCCAAATACGGCTACTTCTTAATAATATAAAAATGTTCAATTCAGACCGTTTTCCTACGATATAGGAATAACTTCGCGAAGTTACAGGAATTTCTAGATCATCTTCAACGTGCCAATTGAAATCGAAACCTTGATAAAACACATAGTAAAACATAATACTTAGATTGGCAAACAAGCGTGTTCAATTTTGTGGGCAAACGACGCCCATCCATGATATTAATACCTCTTTAAAATTACCCACAGCGCAAAAAATGAAGCAGTCTGAGTCCAATATCCGTGACAAATTAAAACTAAAAATTTATCATTTTTCAAAATATTTTCACAACCATTCATTCAACCATTATACGATTTTGCAGGGCTTCCAAAGCGGTGGTGGTTACTATCTTGACCCATGAATTCCAACTCCTCGACCAGGATATTCCCAAACAGTTGTCTACGACTATTGTAACAATGAATTTATATATGATGTTAATCAATAAGATCAGGAATGCTGAATGGTAGATCAGTTTCGTGATAGAAATATAAGGCTGTTAAAACAATCACACATTGACAAACTCAGGATATAAGTTGTAGTTTTTAATTAATATTTTTTGTTTGTAGTTTGCGTATTTTACTTTTATGATCCGAGTTTTAGTATAAAATTATTTTTGCTGTGGATGGCATGTTTCGAGTTGTGTCACTCCTGCATTCTAACATATGGTCTAGTTTCCTGGAAATTTTAAAATTTTAAAGCTCTCTCGTTCACTCAACCAAAAAAACCCATCGTCCCTTCTTCTAAAATGAATTAGCCTCTATCCGTCGCGAAGAGTTAGATCCCGGCATTGCCTAGAGTTGCTTAACATGGAATTGGTTTTGTTCCATTTTAAAAGTGATTTATCTGAGGCATTTGAAAGCAGAACGAACCATTGCACTGAACCGTTTACTGACACATAGGAAGTTGGCGAAGAAACGGTGGGCGAGGAGGACTCTCTACAGTCGATGCTAAAATTGCGCTCGAAATAAGCGGAATCATATTTAAATGAATATGTGTCGGTTCACCTTCAAATTCTACATTTGTCAAAAGAAAATGATTTGAATGCCGAAGAGGTTATTCCCAAACGAGCGAATAATACATTTTTTAATATTAATTGCATCATGGATGCGCTGTTTCCTACAACTTCCACGGTAAGTAATAGTCATAAAACAGTATAGCAAAGTGATATCAAGTTACCTAATGTTAATCTACCACATTTTGATGGAAGTTTTAATGTGTCCGAAATTTGGAGATCTTTCACCAACTGGTTCATAAAAATGATTTGTTATCAACTATACAAAAATGTCAATATTTCATTATGTCACTTTCAAAAATTCCTTTGTACGGTATTTCTAATTTACTCGTAACTAACGACAACTATCGTCAGGCTTATCAGGCCTTATTTGAGCGTTAGCAAAATCTCATTAAACAAAATATACTCTTCTTATACAATTATTCAAATCAGAATATAATAATGTCGAGTGAAGAAAATGATTAGCAACACGCTAACCTGTAAAACATGTACTTTTCTATTTACGCTTATGATGTCATCATTAGCTCTGGTAAGCATGCCAACTTGGTATAGGGGTTATTCCAAGTAAAAAGCAATATATTAACATCAATGATGACGAAAAATGTGCACAGGATAAGAAAGCTCTCATTAAATAAAAGGGATGTGCAAATTTTGTAACGGTTCGTAATTTATTTATTTAATTTCTTTAAAATGTATGCCCTAACGCATATTGTATTTTATCAAAATTTATTTCTGAAACTGTTGTATTTTTTATTTTCAAAATTTTTGTTCTTCGCAACCGTGCAAGGTCATTTGTTTGCTTGTAGAATTGAATTATTGTTTCTATCATAAATAAATCTTTTGTAGCTCAATTAAAAATTTATAAAGTTGATATTTTGCAATAAGTAACTATACTCTTAGCATGGCGGTATTGTAGTGCTGTTGATTAAAATCAATTCATATGCCCGACTCCAGCCGGTTTTCTGTTCTCCCTTTGTAAAGTACGACCGTGTGGATTTTGGGTTCAAATCCCTTACACAATAGCGCTTTTTTATTAAATATTTTTAATTAGTATGAGAGAACACAAGCGTGATACGTCACCAACTTTTGTTATTTTGTAGATGTTTTTGCGCTTTTTTTCGTTTTGTATCTGTCGTCAATTCTAATCGATTTGGTCGCATGGCATTCAAAAACAAAACAGTAATGTTGGCGATATCTCAAACTATCCCTTTGAAAATGCGGCATCGAAGACAAGAAAATAAGATTAGTAGCCACATACAACCCCAAAACTTTCTTCGCGCAATATCAATTCTGCGATTGAAAAAACTTGCTGTAGCAGCTTTCAAGAAAACGAGCATCTGGTGTTGAATATTTGATTGCTGAACAGTTCAAGAAGGTCGCACCTGTTAAACTGGAATACACCGCGAAAAAATCAATTATAATTGCAATCGCATATACTTATAATTAAATCATCTCAAATATTTCTTAATATTATAAGAAATATATAAAATTATTTCATAAAATTTCCACTTGGTTCACAAATGGCTCAAGGTGCGGTATTTATAATTACATATTTGCATTTAGTATTCTTAAGTAATTAACACGATAAAGCTGCAATAATAAAATTGGGTTGTGATTAAATAGCGTATTCATCATTAGTAAGATAATACAAATAATTGTGAAAATTAGTTATTAAGCAACGATGCGTTTCAACTCGTGAAATGACATTAAAGTGTCTACTTTTTATATTTTAAATTTAAAAATGGCTTAATTAAAAACGAGTCCACTACGAATGACCTTCTAGTGGTGTTTCCATAAGAATGTTTTGTAACACATATTTGCCAATAATAACGTTAAATTATGATGAAACATTAAGTGCTCAATATTTTTTATGATTCGCATGTATAGCGTGGTTGGGTTGTAACTGACATTGGTGTAAAAAAGTAGTAGAGATATGCAGCGCGAAGTCGAACATTTCATAAATAATATTTGCATTTCTTTGAACTTTTCTAGAAAAAAATTCGAAGTAAATTCTAAAAACACAAACCTGTATTTAAAAATCCTGCAACTATTCGAAGCAATCTTCCAGTAGAACAATTTCACTTTCGGAGTGCTGTCAGGACGTAACAAATCACAACAATAACAAAAAACAAAACGCTGCTCATTAAGTGTTTAATCGACAGCGTCTTTAGTGCAACTAAAAGTAATTTGCTATCAACTGGGTCAAGAAATGCCTTAACTTTCCCTTACTTCAGACAATTTTGAGCGATTTCTAAGTGCTGGATACGTTCGAAGGCTGCTGTCGATCTATGGCATATCGATACTTACTGCCGCTGTTTTAAAATGCATTCGAGCTGTCCTTGTGGACATTTTCTCAGTTTTTAAAAAAGTCTTCGTAGGAAATATATCGACGTAGCAGTGCTCCGCTTATATCATAGAAAGTGGTGTGAAAGTTATTACGGCAATGTCAGTAACAATGACTCAAACAAGGTGCCAATTTTCCGATAGTTATGGTTGGTTGAATTCCGTAATGTGTTATGGTTAGGATTTCCATACCAATAATTGTAGCGGATAATGTGTCACTGATAGTTTTATTAATTTGTGTTATTTTCGTTTTCCTTTCCTTGAAAAGATGACACACGTGGTGTTGAAATGCATTTTCTTCCTTAATTGTTTAAATATGTAGTTCACACTATAGTATTTCATTTAAATTGCTCTTTTACAATTTGCTTGAAATACTTGATTTATTTTGGATAATTCTACAACTTCTTCATTTCTATGGGTGTATATAGGGTGTCCCGACCTTCTGGAAAAGCTCTATTATGCCTTTACTACTAAAGATGTACACAAAAATACGGTGGTGAACTTATAAAAGGTCTTTTGATCGACTTTTGTGAGAGGGACGATACAAACTTTTTTAAGTGTAACACCTTGTATTTTTTTCATGTTACATGCCGATATGACCTCACCTACACCTGCATATCTTACTTCTGAAACTCTGAAAAATAGTTTACAAGTTACTATTTTTTTGTAAAAGTTAGTATTTACAGGCCGATTAAAACAAGTGCAGCCTTGTTTTAAGCTGCTGACGCGAGTAAAAGTCGATTTTATTATAGAGGGTGGAACTTTCGAAGTTTCGGTTTTTAAGAATAGTAAAGTGCCACAACTAGTTTTCTTGAAATGAAAGACACCGTATTTTTTATCCCGCTCGACTATTTTTTTCCAAAATTACCTTTTCACAAATAAAAATCTTTAATTGGCCATAGAAAACAAAATTTAAGGATGCCATAGATATATTTATGTCAAAATAATTGCCTGTTAACACGATGACATCCAGCACTTGAAAGCAAGCAGAGCAATAATTGAAAAGACCAAATACGAGAAAGCTCAATTTAGGGCATAACTTAAAGAATGTGTTCGAACATAGTACCATTTCCTTAAAGACAAAACTCCAATCTATTTGAAACATTACTTTGACCCTGTACGGCATATCGAGTGTGATACATCTAAATACATTACGAGAAAAAATTGCAGTGTCACGTCCGCCGATCGAAAACGCGAATCCATTGGGCCATCTCTTCTGATCTATCGATGTGGTATAAATATACTGCTGTAAATAAATAATACGTAGATATCCGAATAAACATGAGGGAATTAAAATTAAACCATATCAAGTTTAATGTCAAATATAGGTGCTGTGGCTTGAAAAATGCAGCCATGTGGGGAATACGTGTGACCACGCTCCGCAATATTCGCTTTAAAAATTTCAAAACGGCAAGTCATGGTTCTTTTAAATTGCGAACCTAGATATCGCAAATTTTTTGTTTAATGAATGTTGCTTACATAAAACTAGTAACTACTCATACATTTATATTGAGCGACCTGTTCATCGTTTGTTATAATGGCAGCATTCATTTTATCCATAACTTTTACTATTTTTGGAGAATATAATTTTGAAGCGGTTTTCACCTAAATTTGCATGTTAGAAGTGTTTATTCCTTCACCACAATGACAGAACCTGAAAGTTCTGCAAATATTTCACTTTATAATCACTATCACCAAGCAGGTAGTAGCGGCCAAGTGGCAGCTACTATGATTAGCAACTTCAAAGTGTTGTCTCATGTCTAGGTTAGATTCTGCAACTCCTGCACACGCCGTGTATGCAGGTTTGTAACGTTTGCTCTTAAATTAAAATTTTAATGATACTTAAAAAGCATTTAAATTTAATTCATCGGGCTATCAAGCGTTAAATCTGTCCGCCGCGCCAAAAGAAAACAACGGAATTCCAGCGCCGATGCGCGAGAAGCGCTGTAGAACCGATAACCTATAACAACGCACGAAACCTATAAAAGGAGAACACATGGCCGCTCCTAGATTATCTTGGGATTTCCTTTCAGATACATTCCTGCCGATCCCAACCTGATTTTATTTTGTCCTGATTGTGTTTCTGTCTCGCTGAATAAACCCAGGTATAATACGCCCTTAGGGAGATGACAGCGTTTCTGTCAGCCTATAAGTGCTTTTAATTTTCCTGTCATCCGCCCAACCAGACCGTTAATCTTTATTCGTATTCGCTTGAATACAGAGCGTAAATTTTAATTGCGTTCCAGAAGGCCGTTTTTCAACTAATTTAATTTTATTGACATTAAAGCGTTCCGAGATTTCTATTGCCGCCACCGTATACCTGAAGCCGCAATCTGAAGCTCACCTGTAAAGCCAACCGCCAACGCCTTGAAAGCGGTCCAAAAAGCTCGCATCTCCAGCTCTCCGCTGTTTAAACGCCGGCATTCCGCATATCAGCGGAAATCCCGAGGCAACCGCTGTATTGGAAATAAAGCTGCATCCGTCGCCAGACTCTCAGGGGAAACGCCGAGGATAATTATGGATCGCCCCGTTACTTATAAACTTAGATCCTTATCACTTCGACGGCAAGAAAGCTACGGTCATTTCCTGAAGAAACGAAGTGCGGGACCTTATGCGAGACATTTAACCTAATTGGACTCGTTGCTGAAGGATCAGGCGTGCGTCTTAACGGGCCATCGCTAGCGGGCCTGCGTTACTCTCGAGCGGCTTGGGTTGCAGCCCCATCCAGGAAAGCAAGCAAGGCTCTCAACAGTATTCATGTTATTTTGTAATATACAATTCATTTCGAGTTATTACTGTATATTTTTACATACATTATATTTATTTCTAATATTATCCTGTGTTATTACTGATCTATTTTATATTTGAGCCAAAGTGATTCTCCGATTTAAGCTAACCCGAGGTAAGAAGTTTGACGCTCTTAATAAAGGAGTTGAAACGTCACAGGTTAACCTCAAAATTTCAATACCGCCACTCAATTTTTTAAGTAATTGCCACGCTCGAAAAGAAGGGTATATAGGTTACTGCAATAACCCATCAATGGTTATATGATGGCATATTATATTAGCCAGATTACTTAACCGCCAATTGGTCAGTATTCGTGCGTTTTGAAATTCACAGATACAGCAATTGGGAACGCTCTAAAAATATAAAAGCAGTTGACGAATTGCTCCATATGTTATGAAGAATGTGCAGTAAGCAGGGCACTGTCTAGTGACGGTCACGTCATAGTGTATTTTGAAGGTAATATTAACTTTGTATTGGCTATGGTCTCATGCAAATCTTAAAAATTATTTGTGTATGTAGCAAGAATATGGGACCACCATCAGATATATCTAACAAGTTCCGCAATTTTGAAGGTTTAGTAGGAGTTTCCAAAACGTGAGTGAAACTATTAAAACCACTTTTAAGTCCTTGCCACTTTTAAGTCATATTTTAATCATACAGTTTGCTGATCGCTACTATTACTATTCACTATGATGTTATGAAAACTTTAAAGTGGTTTTGCTTCGGAACTATAAAGATTCAGACGCCTTGGAACACACTAAAAGGGTATAAAAAGTGACTACCAACAGTGGAAATCATTCGATTGCCACTATTTAGCTATAAAGTAGAATTCTTCTTACTACAGAGTCATAGTTTTAGTAGTAATTACGTAATAGCAACTCGGTTCCGGTATTAGTTGCCGTTACTATGAGGCTGCTTGGAATATCGTGATGTATTTTAAATCAGTAGTAATAATAAATTAAATATATAAATATTTACTATTCTCCCTTAAATGTTTAATAAAATCTCATTTCTTAATAATTTTTTATTTATTAATTAATTAGTTTCCTTTGCCACTTCAGACACTTTATTCAGCATCAGGATCAGAAGCCTTTTCATCAAAAACTTTTCGATTGTCGAGTTGTATAATATATGCCCGTACCGTGATTGTTGTCCTCTCTCACTCTAAAGTGCTTTAGAATGAGAGGGGGCAACGATCGGTCTCCGTGCCCTGGTAAAGGACAAATACGTCAAATTGACATCAAGGCACCCTAGTTCACACAATTTGATGTTTCAAATTTAACGGCTTGCGTTTTGATATAGTATACTACATAACAAGCTGCGAGCCGGAGATGGTAGCTCAGTGGTAAGCATCCTGACTGCTGATCTAAGGGTGACGAGTTCTATTCCCGGTCCCAGTAAGGTTTTTAAAAATAAAAAATGTGGATGAAAACCTGAATAGATGTTACAGGCGGAACTCGTCTTTACGACATGCTGCCAGCACGGCACAGACGTTACGACATGTTAATGAATAGAATTACAAAGCTCAATCTAAATTTTCCTTAATTATCCTGTAATAGGTTAATTATCCTGCTTAGACATCAGTGAGGAGGGCGGTTTGCTACATTCATTCATTCATGATCCATAGCCTCTTTTAGCTTTCGGTGTCGAGGACTAAATTAAGAAAAAAGTGGACGTGGCTACCTCCTTGGACTTTCCCATACTGCAAACTGTTCATATCGTCTTTATTCAACAGTCTTTACAACATATCAAAATTTCAACTCGATGACTCACGTCTTCACCGTGATAAGCGTTTACACTTTCAAGTAAATTGCGGGTAAATATAAAAGAACTAGTGAGTCACCCGAACTACGTTTCGGTTCGCAAAATTAAGAGAGATTCATTAATATAAATAAAAAAAAAAGATGCATCGACGGGATCGAACCCGGGGCTCCCGCGTGATAGGCCAGCACGCTTACCGCAGAACCACACTCTCCTGTTTGAATAATGCGCGCACCCGAGCTAATAGTAGACAGCGATAGGCGCTCCGCTCTGCTGCCTAGAGAAGTTAATTAAATTATAACTGTTTCGCACTTTTTTGTAAATAAAAACCGGCCTACGATCTAAGTCTGAAAATTAGCAAACTTTTAAGCCATCGTACAACTTAATCGGTCCAGTATCTTCGGAGGAGATAGCGAACAAACATAGTTACACGCAAACAAAGAGAGCTACGATTTTATGTTATAAGATGTGTAGTTCAAAACGTGACCACCGAGCTTCTGTAGATGGCGCCAAGTGGACAAGCCGCCACTGTGCTAGTTTTCCTCAAAACGGCTTTAGCACCGAGGTGAAATTTTCTAAGTACCTGGAAATTATATTTTCTAGGGCATACAAAATCGATTTTTTTATTTTCGCGGAAAAAGATTCTTTGACGCAAAAATATAACAACCGTTAGAATAAAAAATTTTTTTTTCAAAAATAGAGGGGGGAGGGGGCCGATGCGCTTACATATATCCACGAGTGTAATATTTTTTTGCATATTCATATGCTCGATTATGGACTGAGCAATTCAGTGAAAACCCCAGCTACCTATCTTGTTTTGTTTATTAATTAAAGGGGTTTAAATTTTCAAACTTCAAAGCTTCGTAGAGGGCGCCACAGATAATTCATGAGATTCTTTCAAAACAGATCGATAGCCCTTTTCGGGGTCTATCAGTGTATGAAGTTTAAACAAATTCCTGTGGGCAGTTTTTGAGAAATGATTTTTAGAAAATTTCCAAAATTTTGAAAATTTGTAATTTAGGCCCCTTAATATTTTTCAAAACACTTTTTATATCACCTCATGTTAGTCTTCATATACTATTCAGAAAACAAAAATCAATTGAAGCGATTCCTCCGTTTTTGAGTAATAGGGCGTTAAACTCAAAATTTTCAAAAAATCATAGCGCCCTTCATTTTAAACCTAGCGAGTTCGGCAAAAAACTAACAGATTTATCTTATGACCCTCTATCGTTATCCGCGATAAAATTTTCAAAATTTTAATCACGAAAACAGTCGTACCAAAAAAACATGCGTAACTTCCGCTTCCGGTTTCGGATTTTTTTGAAAAGCTTATTTTGTCGATGAATTTTCGATACACCCCCGCATTCCAAAGCGCATCAAAATCGGAGCAATACTTTCGGCTGTAGGAGCGTCACCCACCCACACACACACCCACACACCCACACACAGACAGACATTTTTTAAAAACCACTTTTTTGGGTTCCTAGAGGCCCAAAACGGATATTTCTGTGAAAATCTCGATTTCCAAAATTTTCATGATTCTAAGACTTCCCTATACCTATGGGTATGGGAAAGTAAAAAACTACAGGTGGCTTATTGTGAAAGGGGAAGCAACGACCCAACCTTTCTAATTCAATCTTGGCAATGCTTGAGCGGCGATTCCACAAACACTGGGTCAAACTTACCTTAACTTACATTCTCTTACAGCTGTCTGAATCCCTGTACAGAGGAAAAATACAAAAAACACAACTAATTAAAAATGAACTATATTAACGTAGAAAAATATATATGTGACAATGAACATCAAATGGATTATTCGTTAAAGCTTAAAATTACTCGATAAAAAAGTGAGGTTAATGGCGCAACCTTTAAACTAAACACAGGCGGTAAACTTGACAGCAAATGATGTAACTACATCCAAAACTGTATTAACTTTAAACTGAAACAAAGGAACTACTTTCAAACAATAAATCTTGACGATGAACAACTAAACATAACACAATGACGATAATTCCTTAAATCTTACAACGTTAAACTACACACAAACATTAAAGCTTGACTGTAAATACTCAAAATTTACTTAACGGCGGTCATTTCTATTCAAAATCTTAATCTTTAACTCAAGAACAACGCTGCGTAACATGGCGACACTTCGACGATCACTGCACTGTATAAAAGCGCTTGGTTAAATTACTGCAAGATGTCACAATACCTTTTGAAGGGATTCAGCTGCTATAGTGACTTTGTCCAACCAAGCTGCAGGTCGCGGTCCAAGCAATTGCCTTCAAAATGCCTGAAGGGCCAAGGAAAACTTCATAGTGTGCTATATTTCAAGCGGGTCTAGGCGGTATTATATCCCCAAGAAGGGCAAAACAAAGTACTATAACGATAGGCAAAGGTTGCGGTACGAGATAGCCTACGTGACTTCATTAACAACAAATTAGCACAAACAAGGTTTCCATTTATAGTCCGCCTCACGGCGTTGGTTGAAGTCTGCCAAACTCTACGATACAGGAATCCCTGGGCTATTCGTACACCAACACGCCACTTAAAAGACACAGAGCTTGAGCGATGACACCCCCAGGGCCCTCGCCGCCGAACAAAACTATCACTTGTTGCCTTCTTTAAAGTCGGACGATAAATCTCACGAAACTCGGGCTGCACGAAACGGAGGGGGAAGCCGGGAAACAGGCTAGCTCTCTCTAACTTTAGCTTGCATGGAAACATAAGTATGATGTAAAGTTGTGCAACATCTTTGTGCATAGCAAGGGGGTTTCCCGACAAGCAAAACAGCCGCCTCTCTGGCGTAGAACATGCGATAAGCTACTCGACTGTATGGAAACTGCCACTTTCGTGTGTAGGCTTGGAAAAAAATATTTTTGAAAATGTCGTGTTGCATTTATTCATTTGGAAATAAGGATAGAAAACATTTCTCCTATCACAAATTTCCATGAAATATGTAAAATATTTATGGCTAGATAAAGGCTATCACGCAAGAGGAAAATATGAAAGGTACGAGTGATGTGGTGGATAAAAATCCTTAATATCCAATGCATAAATATTTGAAAAAATCTCCATTACTAATTATGTTAACAGCGACTATTTATAATATCCAATTTCGTGCCAAATAGGCTTTAATTTTATTTAGCTATTGTCAAAAACAGATAAATGTAGGATGAATTAGTGACTTCCAATTGAAATTTCTATTTAAGATTACATTGAACCGGCTAGTGAGAGATCAAAAGTGTGTTCATTGCACTTCTCTGCCACTGAATATTTTCTTGATTCACGAGGCAGACAAAAGTTGAAAAGTTGTTACGGTTCAAAAGTCATTTGCAGCTATTAATTAATTGCCCTAATCTTGGTTAAAATTAACTTTTGCCTTATCTTTCTTTAAGTCTAATTTTGCCTACAATAGTACTGAGCATTCAGACCTTCTGCAAGCTATATTTTGATCTAACGTAACCCATTTAATCAGAATTACAGTGCTTGAAAGCTCCTGGAGTGTAGACTTCACTTTGCGCATAAAGCTTTTTGGGTTTTCTTATCAGCCTTTTTGGGCCAGTTGTCATATTGTGCTGCTAAAGATAGCTGCCTCAAAAATCGACGTTTTGAAGACGTACCTTAATTGGGTTATTTCGATGGCATCTCGCTTGAGAAATTAATTTTGTTGTGGTTGGAATTTTTCGGAGGTTCTAATGCAGACCCCGTAAAAAGTATTTTGGTAATTTCCCAAGCCCAAACCTAGTTTGGATTTCTGTATTGACAAGCACATGTTTCCCACTTCAGCGAAATGAAGCCGGAAACACCTGCGGGTATGTTTTATTGATGAATAAATTAGCTAGATTCTATGGTTTGATGCTCTTTTAGCTTTTTCTGTTTGGTGACGTACCTTTCGCTGAGATACGTCCTTGATTTGATGACGTCCTTTTGTTTGGTGGCGTTCCGTGTAATATTTCGCCCTTTGCGAGCGCATCTGCACCTAGGATTAATCGACGAAGATGGCCCCTAGCTGCCGCCTCGAGTTTGGCGAGCACGTAGAAATCCTTCGCCTACAATAAAGAGCTCAGGTGAATTTCCTGTGTGACCTCCTCCGACACGTTACCTGCTGGTCGTTAGTTCCGCACCCTTTCCCGAGCCGGCCGCCCTGCAGTCCCTCGAGCCCTTGTCTACGTTTGCTGCAGCTTGGAAAAATAATCGCAAGGTCGGTTACTTTGTATTTTAATTTCGGCATTACGAACTTTGAGATCCGTCTTAAGGTGCTTTCGTGATTGTGCTACGGCGTACTCGATAAACATTAGGATGCTCTTAATATGTATTTTAAGCGTGTATCTTAGTCATGTAAAGTAGCTGATGTATTTTTTATTGTAAAGAAACTATTGCGGTAGTTAATTCTAACTAGACTTTAGCTTTTTAGATTATTCGAACGGTTGTGTCTCACGCCCCGTTCAAGTGTTAACAGTATTGCTTTTTGTACGGCATTTGCATGATAAGTCTTGATCCATCTTCGATCGTCACGATTTGTTAGTGACATAACATTCGGTTGAATACAACCTCAGTATACGTCCCGCAATTGCAAGTAATTCAATGTAAGTTTCGCTTACGACATTTTAATGCAGATTGATAAGTACTTTAGTCAACTATCGGTTTTTTTAAAGCGCTATGATGGGAAGCAAGATCTTGAATTCCATGTAGGCGTTATTGTAATTTAAGGCAAACTTTGCGTAGTGGGTAGTTGGTCGAATTCAACTAGCCAATTCAAATTTTCAGCTATAACAATTGTGTCGTAGCCATGAAGCTATCAACCGTTTTCATTCAGTAGTGCATTTGGCCATGTCAAGAGTCAGCTTGTAATTTTCATACCTATATTTTATTACAATTAATTCATTACTTTACCATTTACCTATTTAACTAAGTTGCGCCTACTTGACAACTACGCTTTAATGATGATATAAATTATACGTCAATATTTTGGTGAGATTTAACCAAACGCTTTATTATTACTGACTTACTGTGATATTATCTCCCTATTGAGATTTTGTGCAGGTTGTTTGTATTATATGTTGTGTGATAATTGTGGAGCACCCCATTTTATTGTTGTTTATTATATTGAATCATTACCTAGGCCAGCGAATTTTATTTATGCCCTTGCCGTTATCTCTCTTTTCAGGAAGTGTTTTGGTAGCGTATTTTGTCGTATGCCCTTTTGTGCGTTTAGCAAAGAGCTGGGTTATCTGCTGCCTGGTGTCCATATTTTTTTTAGCTGAAGCTTTAGAGTCTCTTATACAACCCACGACCTCCTCTGGATGAGAAGCCGGCTGCCTTTGCTTACCACCCTTACCATCAGAGCGACGGTAACAACGGTAACAAAGTAATGCAATTCCAAAAATTTAAAGAACAGCTAGGATATGCACTATAAAACTACGCTTTTACTATATCTATATTTTATTATAGATCTAATGCCCTCTCCTATTTCTGTTCCACATGCTCTTGTGCTTATTCCAAGCAATGAATCCCGAATGATAAACAAATAGATCTATGTGTATTTTTAAATTTTGTATCACCATTTTTCTCCTTATAAGAGAACCTTAAGATTCATCTTGAAATTCAGTCTTTAATAACCAAAAATGAGGAACTTACCTTACAGTGTGAAAAGTATAAATCTGAATTTGAACACTCTTAAATAATCAGTTAAACACACAATTGGTAAATATTTCTTTATTATTATTAAATATTAACACCATACAAAGAAGACAGTTACCCTGGTTTGGTCACCTATGTAGAATGGACAATAACAACGTAGGTAGTGAAAATAATATGGGAAATGGGTACAGACAAGAAACAGAAGAGAGTCAAATCGGCTACAACATGGAATGAACAAATAACAAAGACACTAGAAGATAGAGGGACCACCTGGAAAGAAGTGAAGAAGCAAGCAAGGAACAGAGCAGAATGGAAACAATTCTGCAACCTTGACACCTACGGGTATAAGAGGACCGATTAATGATGATTATTATTAAATACATACATCAGTAACTTATTTTAAAGAAAAATTATGTTACAGTACAAGTTGATGTTTAATGAGGTGAGACAAAACAGTTACAGAGAGAAAATGCATTACTGCTGAGAAAGAATGAAATAATTAATGAGAAACTTCAAAATTTACAGAAGTTTTTTACCATTATATAAATATAAATTAAAAACCCTTCAAGAAGATGTAAACGATAATAATCCTATGGCTACATTCGTTTAGATCAAATACACAATTATGACTTTATGACCTTAATTCTCCAAGATGGTCAGAAATGACGAATACGAATGTGTGTTGCTTAGAGGTTCTTATCTCCGAAAGGCTACAAATTAGGCAGATAATATTTGATTCAAGCCCCTTGTTGTTCTACTATACCATAATCTTAGCTTGTCCTGATACTTACTTTGAATTTGGTGCTACTGCACTAATCAAGCAAAGATTATTTGCTGAGGCAAATAAACTCAAAAACCCAAAAAACGATTTGCTTCTATTATCGTGAATGAAATGGCCATTAAAGAACATATGCAATATAATAGATCAGAAAACAAATTTTATGGACTTGAAAATGTTGGAAAAGAAAGTTGCATAGGCGCAAATATATGCATATTTGGCCAATCAATTACTATGCTTTGTAATCCATGGACCTTGTACTACACATCCAGCACACACCTCACACAATGGTTGCTGCGCAGGCACAAAAGGCGCGCTCCAACTTTGTAACCCGAATTCGGGGCAAGTTGAGCATTGTACCACCAGACACAAGTGCATAAAGCACCAGCCTCTACACAGCAAGGTAAAACGAGGCTACCGACAATGCAATACAATACAAGTATTACTGGAAAACGACTATATGAAATAACACTGAATGTTCTGCATGAAGCTACCAACTGTGGATTTAACATCATTCGAATAGTACCTGATAATCATAAATCCAATGTTGCTATGTTCAGATATCTTGGAAGTGGTTCTTAAAGAACAAATATTTCCCATCGCATTGTAAATGGACTTATTGCCATGCTACAGTATGATCGAAAACTTTTAACGTCTAGACTGCCTTGGTTCTCAAAGCGTGTTCCGCAGAACACTGGTGTTCCGCGATGCACTTTCAATGTTCCGCGAAAAAATCAAATGTACAATTCAATCAAAAATTGTTTGAAAATAAAAATCAATTCAATGTAAAACTTACACGTACTATTGCGGAAATATAAAGCGGGACACTAAAATTTGCTTAAGTTAAATTGTCGTAATGGATTCATTGTCGATGCTATCCCAAGGTGCTTATATTGCATCAACCAGTTCTTTTTGGTTCATAGGCATGTGGTAGATAAGATTTCATAAACAATTAGTAAGGCACAATTGCAATTTTCAAATAGTGAAATATTGCCTTACACGCTTACAGGACTTGTCCCGGTTTATATTTCCGTAACTGTACCATTCGGCTTTGTATGAATAAAAATATCTTTCGGGTTAAAAATACTTCTTGGAAACATAAAATATTATTGCAGTTATCAAAATTCTGCTTAAGCCGATTGTAGATTAATTATTGTAGATTCCACAATTAAAGTCTGACGTCGTTACAGATGCCGGGCGCATGCGTGTTACTCTACTCTTTCGCTAGGGGGAATCCCCTTTGGTGAATTAGTTGAGAAATGCGCCCGACATCCGTAACTACACTTTAATTGTGGAATATGCTTTAGACAAAGATCTCTGTACATATAATTTAATTAAAGCTATCAATATATTCGCGTGTAAATGTGACTCATATGCAGTTCAAATTTTAATTCTCTTAATTTGCATTTTTTTTAATTAAATAAATTTAGGTAAGTTTTGCACCATATTATTTATTGATTTATATTGCTTTTTTTTAATTTATAGTAATGGATAATTTCGTCGTAAAGAAACCTCGTCTTGATTACGATAATGACAATGCTACTGCTAGCACTAGTAGAATTGAAGAGATTGAAGAAAATAGAAAAATTGTGAAATCAACTCGAAATGTCAATCGTTGGTATGACGAAGAATGCTTAAAATTTGGATTTACCTGGACCGGAAATACAGATTGTCCAACTCCTCTCTGCATTGTATGCAGACAGAAATTAGCCAATAGCGCGATGGCACCCGCTAAATTAAGGCGTCATTTGACAACTGAACATAAAAATCTTTTAACAAAAAACAAAGAATATTTTAAAAGAGTAGAGTACCTACACGGGTTCTGGCTCAAAATGTGTCACTGCGCAGGTTTTCTGCGCAGGTGTCTGCGCAGGTTTCTGCCCAGGTCTGCGCGCGCAGGATTGTCAAGGTCGTTGGTCTAGCCGGGTCAAGGTCATGGGCCTAGTCGAGGCCAAGGTCATTGGCCTAACCGGGGGGTCATTGGCCTAGTCGGGGTCATTGACCTCGGCCACTTCCGCTCGAGCGTCTGGGATGCAGACATGTTCATTCTTGCAGGATGTTGTTATCAGTAAATAGAACAATGGCATCCATTGGAGAACAATGAAGCTATTGTTACGCTTATCAAAATTTTCTCAGGCTCGACCGGATGTGACTCATCGTCTGACAGACATGTCTATACTTGCAGGATGTTGCTGAACAATGGCATCCATTGTTTGAGAAATCAGCACGATAATTGGACAATGAAGCCATTGTTGTCTAGAGATTAAAATGTGCAAAGCTGGTAAATAGAACAATGTCATCCATTGTTTTACAATCAGCACCATAATTGAACAATGAAGCCATTGTTGTCGGGAGATTAAAATGTGCAAAGCTGGTAAATAGAACAATGACATCCATTGTTTTAAAATCAGCACGATAATTGGACAATGAAGTCTTTGTTGTCTGGAGGAATTTTTGCTGACCTCCATTATTAGATAAACAGGATGTTATTGTCTGAAGCTTCATATAGGTACGAAAGTCGGGTCGCGTTGCTTTCAACTACCGCACTTTCAACTACTTTTCAAGGTTATAAGTCCGAAGATATCCGAGTCATCTCGTATATGTCCGAATGTTTGTAGGAGTGGAGTAGGTAGGTAACGAGTAATAAATCAAAACATTCTGGTAAGAAACAAACAATTTATTTATATACATGCTCGTCCAACAATATCCACAGTCGTTCGGGAATGTTACGCTTTTCGTCCTAGATACACATAGTCTGCCTGTCTGTGTGCCTGTCTGTCTGTCTGCCTGTCTACTTGTCTAGTGTCTACCTGTCTAGCTGTCTACCTGTCTATCTGTCTAGCTGTATATCTGTCTATCTGTCTACCTGTCTAGCTGTCTACCTGTCTATCTGTCTACCTGTCTAGCTGTCTAGCATGTCGAATATGTCCGAATGTTTGTAGGAGTAGAGCAGGTAGATAACAAGTAATAAATCAAAACATGTTGGTAAGAGAATTTATTTATATACATGATTTACACACAGAATACAACTCTTTCTTTATTTTTACTCGGAGTTGTTTTAATACTATCTAACTTAATTTTTATTTTATAATTTAGGTCTATATGTGATTCCTCTATTTCTTTTTCTAGCCAAAAGTTGGTTACATACAAAGCTTCTATATTTTCGAATTGTAAAATATAACGATTTTTGTTTCTGTAATAAATGTGTTTCATTCCAGTTACAACTAGTTCTGTTCCTTCCTGGAGTTCCTCCAAACGATGGCATTGTGCAATCTTAATCCTGCCTTTTAGTTGCTGCATGCTAATGTTAGCAATTTGATCCATATCTTCTTGATTGTATATTAATCTATCTGAATCTCGCCATTCTCCGCTGTAAAATTCAAATTCTTCTACTTTGGGGAATGAGTGCCCCTTAAACGTAGAAACTCCATTAGTTTTAAATTTTATAAACGGTTCTTCTGTTGGCAAACATACGATATATAATCCATTAAAGGGAATACAAATGTATCCCTGTTTTCTAAGTTTCTCTTTGTTATTGTCGTAAATATTTATAAGATGTGGTTTAAAATGCCCTTTTAAGAAGTATACACTTTTGGTTCCATCTTTTTCTGCTAGAACACCAACTGTCGGAAATTTTCCCCTAGTATTTATCCATAAATGCGGAAATCTTGTATACCCTAGTTATACCGAGATTTCTCCAAGGGTTTTGCTTAAAGTAACTGCATAGTCTATCCTCCGTTTGTTTTACTTTCTGTTCTTTTGACAACAAATTTTTGTATTCTTCTTTTATAGAGTTTGTTTCCGCTAAATAATCTAGTTTTCTTTTTTTAATTTCTATTTCGTCCAGCTCCAATTTTCGCTTTCTTGCACTTAACACATGGACAGACGATAGTGGAGTTATTTCTTTAATTGGATTTGGAGTAAGCCTATGTGTTATGTTAGTTCTTTTTCTTAAGACCTGCTGGATGACGTTACTCGTATCAACTAATCCCAAGGCAGTAATATTTACATTCGATGCTATCGTAGAGAACAGTGTTGTGGATTTGGAAAGGAATGTCTCTCCAGCCTTAATATAGCACTTTTGTATTATGTTTATGTTATTCTCGTGTGCGTCGCTGTCTACAATTTCTCAATAATTAACTGGTAAATAGAAAAAACTGTAGGCGGACAGGACGTAGTTTATCATTTTCTCGCGCTGTTCTTGTTTATCTGGCAGTTTGATTTGCATCCCGGTCAACTTTCTTGTATTTTTATTGCCCCAGATCACATATTGTAAAACATTGTTAAACACAACACAACAGCTGTTTTGTAGACTATCTGTTAACTTGGTCCACATAGAAGAGATTGGCACAGAATAAAACGGTGCGTCTTGTAAATACTGCTTGCTTCTGTCCAGTACACTTAAACAGTCCTCCAGAGGGTCGAACACATTACCTATCTTGTAATTGTATATTGTTGCTTCCAATCTTGTAATTCCGTGCTCTCTAGCCAAAGAAGAAGTAAATGTTTCTTTTAATCGTGCATCTGGACATTTGATAAAGTCAATAATATGGTTTCCGATTTCCTTGTTAACTCCTGGACTTGTAATTTGGCAAATAAATTTGTTATATATCTTAATTCTGCAATTCGAGTTCATCCATGTTAGACAGTCAATCCCAACTGTTTTATCGTTGTTTACAATCACATTACAATTTTCCTGGTACTCTCCTTGGAGGCAAAAGTTGTGATTAGTCATTAAGTAATCGCACATATCCATCTTGTTAAAAATGCCAGCAAAGTCTTGTGTTATATCCAAATCCATAAGGTAGAAGTCATCAACTTGGAGTTGTTTTAATATTCGAGGTAATTCATCCAACAGAGTTTCCACTTTAACATCCGCCAGCTCTACTTTGTACGGGATAGCAACTGGATTTTCATATTTCCTTGCGATTTTTTCCATTCCTTCCCTTCCGATTTGATCAGAAATTTTTTGTGGCCTTGTACTGTTACTCCCATTAAGAAAAAATGGTAGTTTTGCTTTGACACCATGTCTTGCAGAAACGAACTTGGAGAATTTACCACGTAAATAACTGTTATATGCACCGCACATCTCCTTCTTTAGAAGTATGGAACGCCTCTTCCCTAAACCTTCTTCGCAGTCTGCTTGGTCACATATTTTAACTACCATAATGTTGTCACAAAACGGGTCCGTAATCGGTGTAGGCTGACTTAACTTTTGCCACGTAGAAGGGTCTCGCCATCCGTGTAGATAATGTTCCCTACATCGGTAATTAGATTGCCCAGGTTTTCTAGCAATAACCACAATCCGAAACGTTCGTTGGTTGGTTTAATTTTGTTCCCAAAAAGCTGAGAAAGGCTATACACTTTGGAGTAAGACATGTTTACTCGTTGAACTACCTCGAAGTAATAATCTGCTAGAGCTATTAAGCCTCTATATATATATCCGTAGGTAGTGGACAAATTTTAATTTTAGAACATTGCGTCACAAGCAAGTTTTCTGATTGGTGGAAATCTAGCACTGGAAATATTGTGCAATAGGATTAAAAGGACAAACATTCGGACATATTCGACATGACTCGGATATCTTCGGATAGACAGCTAGACAGCTAGACAGGTAGACAGGTAGACAGATAGACGACAGCTAGACAGGTAGACAGCTAGACAGGTAGTCACTAGACAAGTAGACAGGCAGGCAGGCAGACAGGCAGGCAGACAGACAGACAGGCACACAGACAGGCAGACTATGTGTATCTAGGACGAAAAGCGTAACATTCCCGAACGACTGTGGATATTGTTGGACGAGCATGTATATAAATAAATTGTTTGTTTCTTACCAGAATGTTTTGATTTATTACTCGTTACCTACCTACTCCACTCCTACAAACATTCGGACATATACGAGATGACTCGGATATCTTCGGACTTATAACCTTGAAAAGTAGTTGAAAGTGCGGTAGTTGAAAGCAACGCGACCCGACTTTCGTACCTATATGAACATTTTGTATGGCACATTGAACCCGTGTACCAATATGATGAGAACAAAAATTAATATAATTATACAAGATCTTTAATTGTTTTATATTTGGGCAAGCTGGTAAATCGACAAATTTTACATTATCACTTTGTTCTTCGATTAGCATTTTTTTTAACCATCTTCTTTTATCTAACCCTTTGAGAAATGCTGATTATTATTGCTCCATTCTAACCCGTGCAAATTAGTTGTAAGCCAAATCACTTGATCTTTTAGAGAATTTGAAAGGTGTTCGTACGGTATCGGCGGTTCTACTATCCGATGGATTGTAACATTTGTATCACTATCATATACAGCTATTTCTTTGCAAATAAAGTTGCTATTTTTATACTGAAAGCCTTGAATATCTATAAATTTCATCGCTAATGTTGTCGAAAGAACAATCAATCTGCAACTAGTCGAACTAGTATCTAGCTAACTATTTTTATGTCACTGGTAAAAGGATTATATTTCACTTTTCGATCGAATAAAATCAATGCGTAAGCTAAAGTGTTTTTCGGTATATCAGTATTGGTTTCGAATTCAAGTCGAATATCTACAGCACCGCCTTTTAATGACTCATTTTGTCTAGAACAATCTATTACGACTAGCGGAGCTATACTTTTGAATTGTGCGGGCGTAAGAACAGGCTGATTGTCATGTTCGTAGTAAGATGATTGAAAACCTGCAAACATTTCATACAATTGCGCATATCGATTGCTGGCAAATTCCAGATTTGAATTATCATAGGGATATCTTTCGGAATTGAGATAAAGTGTAATATTTCTTAAATCGCAAGAATCAAATTGGGCCATATTTTTAACAGTTTTATTTTTTCGGTCTGTTTGGAAACCTACGATAATGTGACGCGGAGTTTCTACTTGATTAACATTTTTTATTGCCCAAGTGTGTCGTTTTGTCTGTTGTAATGCTGGATACTCGTGCAATTCCCAACTTCTAAAATTGATTTCCAACTGACTACTTTGCTCAATGTATTTTAGTAATTTTAAAAGATTTACATCAGCTACCGAAATGTGCGGTACTCTCCAATAGACTTTTGTTAATTCTACTTTAAGTTTTTCATCGACCGTATTAATAACAGCATTTAAATCTTGATTGCTTCTAATAAGTACTAATTGTTGTCGAACGTTTAGTAAAATTTTTCTAAAGTCTTCAAAAACTCCCATCAACATTTCGCAGGGGACAAATATCTGAAAATTACCTTTTGAATCGACCAATCCGTCAATAGATGTTTGGGTAGGCGCCCAACCTGCATTCTCCAAACGAATACTTTGAGTCGAATTATATGACACGTAGGCTTTCATAGTTGCAGCTATGCCGACATTTCTTACACGATCAACCACTACACCATTAAGTTCATATCTAATTTCATCTAGTAGGTGAGATATGCCTAAATTTGTAAATGATCCCGTTGCAGTAGCTTTACTATCTGCATCCTTTAACAATTTACGCTCGAAATATATAACACTGTTGCACGGTAAAGTGTACACATCTTGATGTAAAATAGGTATTCGTATTTCATCGTTATTATTAAATGTTGTAGAAGAATAAGGCTGATGTGTATGTTTCTCCGCATAGACAATCGAGTTATCTTGAAAAGCTGTTTCAGTAACGTTTAGTATTTCAGAAGTCGTCATTTTTATTTGATGTAAAACAAGCGCTCTTAATATTACAGAATATTAAAATTTTTCGGAATATTAACAGTAAAATTTAATTTAATAACAGTCCAGATGTTTTTTTCTTTTTGATTTCCCCCTCGCCGTCACTTCTAGTAGCAGTTAGCTTCAAACCTAAAGATTTTAGAAACAGTTTATTGGCAGATGTTAAATCTATCGACTGCAGGCAGCCTACTGATGTTCCGAAAACAAACTGATCATCCCTAATATCATGTTTGCTGCGGCTGCTGCTGCTGAGAGTTGTATCTAACCACCATTTTGTTTCTTCAGATGCAAACCTTACCATGATGGCTTCTCCGCAGAAATTGACCAATTTACCGTTTTGATCCAGTATTTGTATGACAATGTTATCAATAATTCTCGTACTTGATTGGAAGATATATAACGTTAGAGGATTTTCTACAATCGTTAAATCCTGGCGGATCTGTACGGAAAATTGATGAACTCTGTGTACAGCATTGCTGTTGTGATAAGTACCAGTTACGATATTGCAATCAATACATATAGTATTAACTTTAAATATATCTACAGGATTATCGGAAATATATCTACCATAAGCTTTCAATTTCTTAGGTTTGAACCCTAATAACTGTCCAATACTATCTTTAGCAGTAAAATCGATGCTAAGGACGATTTAGTTTCACTCCTGAGCGTGTATTATTAGGCTTAATATGTAGCACAGGTTCTGCTTGGTGCTGCACAATATTTTTTTCTAGTATATCATTAGCACTACCTGCTTGAGAGGAGGGTGGCTTAGACTTTGTTACACCTATACCCAGTTCATGTCTAATATATTGACTTATATCGGCAACTTCATATGAACCGTGAGGTATTTCAATTACAGCTTGTTTACCATCAATATCAGTATAATGAAATTTATTATTATTCGAATCAATATTAGGTATAGTATTATAAGCTTCAAAACTGATTAATCCTATAACGTATTCAGATTCCGGATTCAGATGTATGGATGGATACTGAGCTCTGAGAACAGATTCATTTCCAGATAAGGTAAACGTCCAGGACATGTTTAATAGTAGACGGTTTAACTAGAACTGAAACAAAACATCTAGAGACCTGTAATTTTAATTACATTCCCATCAGCCTACGACTCCTCCTTCTCTAAGAATCTTACTGGAAATAAAACAACTTTTATTAAACAATAGGTTTTATTTTTCCTTTTACATCCTTATTCAGTATACATTGCAATTGTTTATTTAAGATAGTTTTTAACAATAGAGACATTTTATCTATTCTATTCTTAAACCTCATCCTGTCGAGTGCACACAACTGCCAGTAATTGTATGGAAGTTCATCGTCCTCCTCTTCTTCTTCTTCTTTCTGACGAATTTCAACAATCGGGTCAAAGTGAACCTGCTTGTTGTTTTTACTTCTGGCGATCTTTGTCGTACAACACCAAGTCATGTTTGAACTGGGTTATTAACAAGTTCAGGTCTGGCTGCCGCTCGCTTAATTTCAAACAAGAAAGTTCCTTTGAAATAGCTTTAATTTACAATATATTTCAATATCTCTGTTCAATTTCTCCAGATTTTTAGTAAAGCGGTTGAACTGCATTCAATATTTATAGTATCGTTGCTGCTGCTTCATAATGCCAATGTGTACAATTCAGACTTCCCACACTATAAGTACATCCTCAGACGATGACGTCATCCCCCCACATCTGCAAGTCTTGACAAGTCTGGACAGGTCTGGACAGGTTTTTCTCGCAGTAAACTGGTAGGAAGCTAACACATGGCATCGTGCAAAAATTGTAAACATAAATGCCTACAATTTACAGAATCATAAGTTTGAAAATGCCTGGTGATTATATTAATAGGATGACAGCTGCCATTTTTGCCACTTGTCAAATATTCACAATTATCTATTGGAGGTTTTAAGTCTCCAAAACTGTCAAAGTAAATTGCATCTTTCCCCCGTTTTATGTAAGCCACCCAATGTGTACCAAGATTGGTTTTATCATCCAAATTTACAATACCGCATTCTATATTTCGAGCCTGTTTTGGTAAATCATCTCTCATAAAAAATGCCGCGAAAGTTAGGAATTTTTAAACGTTTAGCGTATGATTGTAAATCGATATTTGACAAGGCCCGGTTTGACAGCTGCATTACAAGTTTTTTGTCGTGAACAATCCGTATCCTTTTTTATAAGGTTTTAGATATAACCCTTTACCTAAAGCTATTGCTTCCATCGTTTTATTATGTCTTTCAGACTCTGCTAATTGTTTTTTTGCCGACTGAGCATATTTAACCACCTTTGCAATTCCCTGCAGCTCCACCGCTAAGAGCTCCTAACGCGCTAAGTCCTGCAAAGATTGGAATCAAGGGTAACATTCCTCCTGTTTTTGGCACACGTATTACTCGAGGAGTTTTAATAATCTTGTTTCTCTTTATTTTATTAATTGTCTTAACAGCAATATTTGTAGCATCGCTTAAGTCTCGCAGCAGTCCTCCTCCTAATTCAGTTCGTGCTTTTTTCACTACCTGATTGAAAGTAAGCGTATCTCCAGGTGTCCTCTTTCTCTTTTTACCAGTTTTCTTTTTAGCTCCCAACCCCATTTTTACTCTTGCCTTCATAGTTGCAGCTACTCCTGCAGCCGAGACACGTTCACCTAAGCTAGCGTCTGAAGCTCTAATACGTCCAATAGCATTTTTAGCTAAAATTCTGTCAGCGTTATGTCGTTCCTCCATATTATCAGAATGTTTTGGCATAAGCAAATCGTGCTCACGACACGCTTGATCTAATTTGTTAATTCCAGGATCTCCTCGTGCAATTCTTTTCTCAGTTTTGTTCCAGGTCCGCAATATTGATATCCTGGTATGTGCAATTCGAAAGGCAATTTATTAATGAGCCTATTGAGTACACCAGCACCTCGTCGGCGACGGACTGGTTTGTTGTTTCGACGTCGAACCATTTTATAGAACTGAGAACTGATCGATTAGGATCTTAATATATATATATAGATATGCGTAGCAGTTTTAGTATGAGTTTCCAAGTAGACGTCATGAGGGTAGTTAAACTAAAAAATAGTTTGCAAATAAAAAATCATGATAATCATACTGCATCTCTAAGCAGGAGACACGGACCGTTGTTACCTTCCACGATACGATGTCTTATTCTAGGCCCATCGAATTGCGGTAAAACAAACATCATTATATCGCTAATAAAAGATGTTAATGGAGTACGATTTGAAAATATTTATATATATTCAAAATCGCTGTTTCAAGCAAAGTTTGAATATTTAAGTATGTTGTTTCAATTAATTCCTGAGGTTGGCTACTATACATACAGCGATGGTGTGAACATTGTACCACCCGACCAAGCTAAATCTAACAGCATTTTTATTTTTGATGACATTGCTTGCGACAAACAGGACGTTATGAGAGAATATTTTAGCATGGGTCGACATAAAAATATAGACTGTTTCTATCTTTGTCAAACATATGCATGTATTCCTAAACATCTTATTCGCGATAATGCTAACATGCTGGTGCTGTTTAAGCAGGACGATATGAATTTACAGAAGGTCTACCGAGATCATGTTAATACCGACATGACTTACGAACAATTTAAAGAAATGTGCGCATATTGCTGGAATAGTCATAAACACGGATTTTTGGTAATAGACAAAGATAGTGATTTAAATAATGGACGCTATCGTTATGAATTTGATTCGTATATATACATTTAACAATTCTGATGTCTATTATTTGATAGAAAGCTGTTGACTAGTTTGAATCTGTCAGTCTGTCTAACTGTCTAGCTGACTGTCTACCTGTTTACCTGTCTAGCTGTCTATCTGTCTACCTGTCTAGCTGTCTACCTGTCTACCTGTCTAGCTGTCTACCTGTCTAGCTGTCTACCTGTCTAGCTGTCTACCTGTCTACCTGTCTAACTGTCTACTTGTCTAGCTGTCTACCTGTCTAGCTGTCTACCAGTCTAGCTGTCCACCTGTCTACCTGTCTATCTGTCTAGCTGTCTACCGCTTACATACTTGCGCCGATAATGAAAACGAATCAGTTCGACAATGTCGAGAGATAAGTTTGGTCGTCACATTCAGCACAGAAATCTACACTTTTACGATGACTGTGAATATTTTAATCTTTAGCATAAACGATTAGCCAATCTTCTATTGGAAGAGGATGCTGTCAACAAGACCCTCCTTAACAAAGAACTTAATAAGATTATTTATCGACTTTCCAAACACCAAAACTCTGCTAGTCCAAATATAGAAATATCAAATGAAATTATTGCAGACATTCAAGCTGAAATTGATCAACTCTACTTTTCTCTAAAACTAACTAAACCTCCGCCTAAAACCTTCAGTTAGTGAAACTGTCTCATTTAGAAAGGTTCAAAATGACCCGGAAGAAAATAAACAGTTCGATTAAGGCTCAAATAGTAGACGAGTTGCATAAGCCTGCACGAATAAATTTTCGAAGGCGTCGTGTAATAGTAAAAGGATTGGATGATCTTCATCAGGCCGATTTAGTAGAAATGATACCATACTCTAAAGTAAATAAAGGTTATCGGTATATTTTAGTAATTATAGATGTATTTTCAAAATATGTTTGGCTAGAGCCTATAAAAACCAAAACCTCTAAGGAAGTTACTAGTGCAACTGAAAAAATACTATCTGAAAGCGGTAGAATTCCGAAGAACTTGCAGACAGATCAGGGTAAAGAGTTTTTCAATAAAGATTTTCAAACACTAATGAATAAATATAAAATTAACCATTTCTCAACATTTAGCTCCAAAAAAGCGTGTGTCGTTGAAAGAGTAAATCGTACACTTAAATCTATTATGTGGAAGATGTTTAGTTTGCAAGGTTCATACAAATGGCTTTCTCTATTATCTCAAGTCAGTCACACCTACAATCATAAAAAACATAGTACAATTGGTAAAAGACCGGTTGATGTGAATAAGAGTAATGAGAAGGAAATTCTCAATCAAGCCTATAATCATATAAAAATGACAGATTTAAGTAATGTAAAATTTAAGGTTGGCGATCCTGTGCGAATTAGCAAATATCGAACAATATGGACTAATGAAATATTCACAATCGATCAAGTTAAATTAACTAATCTTATTACCTATTTACTAAAAGATGCTTCCAATCAGTCTATTCAAGGATGTTTCTACGATCTTGAGCTTCAAAAAGTTAAATATCCAGACATACATCTCGTTGAACGTGTAATAAAACGAAAACGTAACAAAGTATTTGTAAAATGGCTTGGATTTTCAAATCAGCACAATAGCTGGATTGATGCTAAAAATATTGCCTAAATTACCACGTTGTGATGACTCATCACTTAATTTTCATCGGTGCTATATAAACCTGATGTGTTGTAGTATTTCTATCATTTTTCTGTACGCGCTCTTTCCAAAAACATGACAGATTTCAACCAGAAACTTTGCAACTTAAATGAGGTTAAAAAGTAGGGAAATGTACGAGATTTGAAGATTGACGAAAAATATCTAATAATAAATGTGTATCGATGTCCGACTAAATACGGCAATAAAGTTGCGGTTGAATTGGACAACTTCAGATTCATTCTACCAGCACGCTACGATTGCCTAACAGACGCAGACCTACAGCAATTAGGAAAACGTCGCTTACTATATCATCTCGGGTGGCAAGTGTGGGAGCAGCACGAAACTTGTCTTCGAGGAAATCGTTAACATGTCTGCATCCCAGACGCTCCAGCGGAAGTGGCCGAGGTCAATCCCCGACTAGGCCAATGACCCCCGGTTAGGCCAATGACCTTGGCCCCGACTAGGCCCATGACCTTGACCCCGGCTAGACCAACGACCTTGACAATCCTGCGCGCGCAGACCTGCGCAGAAACCTGCGCAGACACCTGCGCAGAAAACCTGCGCAGTGACACATTTTGAGCCAGAACCCGTGTAGGTACTCTACTTAAAAGGCTTTTAGAAATGCAAGGCAAACAAAGAAAACAATTTAAAAAATCTGGTGTGATACACTCACACAACTTCCTTTTACAGTGATCTTATAATTAGTCAAAAATGTAATTTTTAATATTTAAGCATTTGTCAAAAATTTTCAAAAATTACGAATTCTACAAAAACGGTACAAAATAGAGCGTTAGTTGAAGAGACAACTTTTTTCTAAAATCTTAAGCAGAATTCAAAAATGTAATAATATACCGGGTGTTCTATTTAAAATAGGAGTTAATAAAAAAAATAGAAAAAAAACAAAAGAAACCCACTTTAGAAGTATTCAACTGGAAAATCACCTATCTCACGTCAATGCACATTAAAAATGTAATAAAAATGTAAAGTTTGAAAAAAATCGTTAGAGCCGTTTTTGAAAAAATCGAAAAAAACTGAAAAATCACAAGAGTAAACACCTACTTCCGGTTATGCGATTTTCTTCAAAAGCTTGCTGTCTCATCTACATAGTACACAAAACTTATATATGAAGTTTCAACGCCATACCTCTTTTCGTTTTGAGATATTCTGTTCACAGACAGACAGACAGACACACAGACACACAGACAGACACACAGACCAATGAAAAAAATATGTTTTTTGGGATCAGGGGACTCTAAAACGTGAAGATCTGTTGAAAACTCAATTTCGAATTTTTGGGGTGAATCCAATACTTCCTTTATCGTAAAAGAAAGTAAAAAACAATGAAAGTAAGTGATAAAGTTCAACTTGCGTCGTATAAAATTGCCGAGTTAGTAGCATTAAAATTAAAGCCACACACGATAGCAGAATCTCTCATTTTACCTGCCTGCAGTGAAATATTGACAATTAGGTTTGGGGAAGAAGCAAAGAAGGAAATTTTGAAGATTCCGGTATCTGATGATACGATTCGTAGAAGAATTAATGACATGTCCTGCAACATTGAAAGAACAGTCACAGGTAAGCTTGTTAATATGCCTTTTGCATTACAAGTAGACGAATCAACTGATATAAGTGGCAAGGCGCAGCTCTTAGGCTTTGTACGATTTATTTATTAACAAAAGATAATAAATCAATTTTTATGCTGCAAAGAACTTTTGGGTCGTACAACTGGTCAGGACTTGTTTGATGCAATAACATCGTATTTGATTGCTTTAAAATTATCATGGGATCATTGTGTCGGTATTTGTACCGATGGAGCAGCGTCCATAACGGGATCAATCAAAGGATTTGTGGCTTTAGCTAAAACCATAAATTCAAATATAATATTTCATCATTGTTTGTTGCACCGAGAAGTACCTGTCATAAAGACAATGCTCAAGAAATTAAACGAAGTATTTGACCAAGTAGTTACCATGGTTAATTTTATTAAAATGAGACCGATGAAAAGCTGAATTTTCAAACAACTTTGTTCATCGATAGAAGCAGATTATGTGTGTTTGCTTCTTCATACCGAAGTGAGGTGGTTGTCACGAGGAAAGGTTTTAAATCGTGTGTTGAAATTAAAAAATAAATTACTTGTTTTTTTTAAACAGAAAATCAAAAAACTTTTGTAAATTATCTAAAAAATGATGATTGGTGCAATAATTTGACGTATTTGTCTGATAGCTTTGAATACTTTAATACTGTCAATATAAGTACGCAAGGAAAAGATGAAAACATTCTTATATCGACTGACAAATTATGTGCAATGAAAAAGAGAGTTTTACTATGGAAAAGACACGTAAGAGAGAGAGAAACACAGAAATGTTCCCCTCTGTGCAAAATACCAACGAGGCAATCGTTTCTTTAATAATGGAACATTTATCAACAATAAAAGAAAAATTTGAAAAATATTTTCCATTGTTAAACACAGAACAATATGATTGGATAAGAAACCCGTTTATTTCTTCCGAATTTTCTATTTTACTTTAAATGAAGAAGAAGAATTGACGTCGCTTTCTTCAGATCGTGGATTAAAATTACAGTTCCATGAAAACACTCCTGAAAATTTTTGGATCTCTGTTAAAGATGAATACCCGAGTATAAGCAAAAAATCCCTGAACATATTATTGTTATTTTCCACGTCATATCTTTGCGAAGCAGGATTTTCAACTATGGTCAATATAAAGGCAAACAAACGCGAGAGACTAGGAAATTTAGAAGAAGAAATGCGTGTGGAGTTATCATTTATTCGTCCCAATCTCCCAATATCGCTGATATCTGTAAAGATCGTCAAGCTCATGGATCGCATTAAGTTTGAGATGTTTTTAAAAGTATTGTAATTTTAATTGTGTTTTCAATAAATATATTTGCATCAATCAATATCGGTACATATTTTATTTATATACATATTATTTTCTAAAAGTAGCATTTGTAAGCAGGGGGTTGCCAATCACAAGCTGCGACACGATTCCGTTTCTTTTTTGCTCTATAATAATGGAGTGTTTTTGCGAACATTATTCTGTTTTTTATTGCTCTTTTGCTTTCAAAAAGGTTAGTAACCCTCGCCCCCTGTTTTAAAGTTTATGCTGTATTGTAGATGTTGTGCCTAAAAATATATCAGAGTTTAGTGTTCCCCGACTTCAAAAGTTTGAGAACCGAGGGTCTAGTCTAAAGGCTGTGAAATTATTTTGTCAAAAAATTTTGTTGGCAGTCGTGGTAATAAAAGTCACATTGGAATTTTATATCTGTCAGTTTAAGGTTATGTCAGGATTGTCATTTCAACAAATACAAACATTCTTGTTGAATACATAAAAATGTTAGTAACAAAAATAACTACAGCTATTCAAAATGATTTGCTGCATTTTCCATGCACAGAACCACCTAGTGCTCGGCATTAAACATCCTGTAAAAGTTAAGTTTATCTGTCAAAATTGTATAGCTTTAAGTAACAAACGACTTCCGGGATTGGACCGTGTCATGATTGAGATCAAAGAACTCAACGTTTCGCCCACTTTCGTAAGGGGCTTCATCAGGAGGAAAAAGAGCACGGTAACTCAACGTGTTAACCGCGTCAGATGCGAAACTCGACTGACTATCGGAAGAATAAAAGCGAGAATTTATAGGCAAGCGCCGTCGCGATTTAGCAAATGCCGTCGCGGTTCAGTGGCGGAGGGCGGGGCTTAGGAATTAGCACTTTCTACATAGAAGGAAGGGGAAAGCCTTCGTCCCGATTGAGATTATTAGGGTGTTTGCAAATCTCAATGGCTTCGCGAATCTTTCTGCTAAAGAAGAATGGGGATTTGCAGATGATGGAAGTTTCATCAAAAAGGATCTTATGACCAGTATCGCGTTGATGTTCGGCGATGGCCGATGATGAAACGAGACCTGACTTGAGACAGCGCAGGTGCTCAGAGATGCGAGTTTCCACTGAACGACCTGTTTCACCAATGTATACAGCATTACAAGAGCAAGGGACTCTATAAACACGTTTAGATGACATAGTCTTTAATTTATCTTTAGATGAAGGAAGAACCTGTGAGATTTTGCTCGGGGGTTTGAATACTGTTTTAATGTTTTGTTTTCGAAGAAACTTTCCTATGCTGTCGGTGACTTGGTGGATATAGGGAAGAAAAACTATAGCTGCAGGAGGATCGAGTTTTGGAGGTTTGGGTGGCCGTGGATGAAGATGGCGATTGATGGCAGACTGTATATCGCTAGCACGGTAACCGTTATTCCTAAGAGCTTTCCGAATGTGATTTAATTCAGCGTGGATATTATTGGGTTGAGATATGGAAACAGCCCGGTGTACAAGCGAATTGAGAACGGAAAGTTTTTGTGTATAATGATGGTGGGAATCGGCATGTAGATAGCGATCCGTGTGAGTGGGTTTGCGATATACAGAATGACCAAGTTTGCTACTGGGTTGGCGAGAGACCTGTACATCTAAGAAAGGAAGGGAACCGTTACTTTCTATCTCCATGGTAAAGTTAATGTCTGGATGTTGACTATTGAGATGATTTAAGAAGACGGGTAACGTGTCTTTACGATGTGGCCAAATAATAGATTCCAGAGCTACGGTTTCGAAAGCTTCCATGAAGATATTGGCAACGACAGGCGAAAGAGGAGAACCCATGGCCGCACCAGAGATTTGTTTAAAGAACTGACCTTGAAATAGGAAATAAGTGGAAGAGAGGCATTTTTCTATCAGGGCAGGTAGACTTGAAGACGTCTCCCCATGCTCTGATAACAACTGTTGGATTGCCAAATAATAGATTCCAGAGCTACGGTTTCGAAAGCTTCCATGAAGATATTGGCAACGACAGGCGAAAGAGGAGAACCCATGGCCGCACCAGAGATTTGTTTAAAGAACTGACCTTGAAATAATAAATAAGTGGAAGAGAGGCATTTTTCTATCAGGGCAGGTAGACTTGAAGACGTCTCCCCATGCTCTGATAACAACTGTTGGATTATGACTATGGAATCGGGAATAGGAACTTTGGTAAAAAGGGAAGTGACATCGAAACTCACAAGTAAATCCTCAGGTTCAACGCTTATATTGGATATAAGTTAACGAAATGGGCTGAATTGCGAACATACGAGGGAGACTTACCAATGAACTTTCTGAGGATAGTGGTTAACATTAAAACAGTATTCAAACCCCCGAGCAAAATCTCACAGGTTCTTCCTTCATCTAAAGATAAATTAAAGACTATGTCATCTAAGGGTGTTTATAGAGTCCCTTGCTCTTGTAATGATGTATACATTGGTGAAACAGGTCGTTCAGTGAAAACTCGCATCTCTGAGCACCTGCGCTGTCTCATGTCAGGTCTCGTTTCATCATCGGCCATCACCGAACATCAACGCGATACTGGTCATAAGATCCTTTTTGATAAAACTTCCATCATCTGCAAATCCCCATTCTTCTTTAGCAGAAAGATTCGCGAAGCCATTGAGACTTGCAAACACCCTAATAATATCAATCGGGACGAAGGCTTTCCCCTTCCTTCTATGTAGAAAGTGCTAATTCCTAAGCCCCGCCCTCCGCCACTGAACCGCGACGGCATTTGCTAAATCGCGACGGCGCTTGCCTATAAATTCTCGCCTTTCTTCTTCCGATAGTCAGTCGAGTTTCGCATCTGACGCGGTTCACACGTTGAGTTACCGTGCTCTTTTGCCTTTTTCCTCCTGATGAAGCCACTTACGAAAGTGGGCGAAACGTTGAGTTCTTCGATCTCAATCATGACACTGTCCAATCCCGGAAGTCGTTTGTGACTTAATGATAATGGCCGTAAAAGCCTCAAAAATCATCTTGTATAGCTTTACTCATCACGGCCAACATAAACTTAATTTTTAAAAAATCCACAGCCCTCTAGACGTTGAAAGGTTTCAATCATATTGTATTAAAAATGTAAGAAATATTATGTTTTTACATCACAACATATGTGATGAACATGGCATAATATGATCTTAGTTACAAAAAATATATGACCTACAAAAAGACCTGATCATAAAACCGGTTATATTTTTAACTACAAAACGTATTGATCTAAACATATTTGAAAAAATGATTGCTTTAAGAGCAGTCCAGATATTCTCTCTGATCATTACTAATCTCCTTGTCTATTTAAAAGAGTACCACAATTCTGATTATGACTTTTCCGATTTAGGATCTACAATTACATTTATGCTTTAAAATCCATGATGTTAGCTATCGTTAGCAGCACATTCATCAGCTCGATCTTGCCACTGTTGCTTATAAAACAGTTACGGATGCGAGATTGTGTTGGTTTTTGTGTAGATTTTCCATAATACATACTACAAGGCATACAAAAAGTTTCTAAGCAACTACATATGAAAACAGAGCCGTACTGAGTATTTCAACCGGCCTAGGTGAGTGACCCTAAACCGGCCCTTTTCAAAAATGCCTGTTTTTCCAAGGTAAACAATGCCAGATATTAGACATAAGAAACATTTTTAAAAAATCTTAAGTAATATAAAAAATACAAAAAACAATAGATTAATACCTAAACTTTTACTGCACTTACATGTAACTAAGTATAAAATAAAAAATGAACAAATATACTATTAAGATTAGGCTAAAATATGAAATTACAAGTAAGTCTCTCATGCATTTATCTGTCAGTTTATGAAAGCCTCCAAATAATCTTCAGACAAATAGTCTCTTAGTCTATTTAAAATAAATAGCAATTTAGAAAAGAACTTCCACATGCAGCTTGTGAACAAGAAAGAGTTAATAAATATTGACATGCTTTCTATAGATCAGGGTATGCTGCAGCATATAAATTACATTTTTGCAGTAGTAATAACGTAGTAGCAACAAATTATACATTATTTGCATAATTTGTGGTCAACTGTTTTCTGCAGCATCATCCTGTTCAATTTGTTTGGTGTACTTATCGGGTAATGCTGATGACTTATTCCACTTGGAACCAAAATCTGCAGCGGTACTATGAGGGGTAAAGACGGTAGGTACAAAATATAACCTATTTAGCACTGAATTTGGGCCGCTTTAGCTTTGATTCGAGCACCTGAGCCATTTGCGATAAAACCACGGCCTGCTATTAATGGTATTATCGTAAATGGCGTAGCTCTTGCTTATTTTATTGTCAAACCAACTTAGCCCGTAACACTAAAATGCAATTGGGTTATGGGATTTCTCATACTTATAAACCTGTAAGCATCCGGAATAGTGAATCAAATTATGAATCTTTTTCTTTATTGTATTTGCTGGAAGGAGAGCTTGAAATAAAGCAGTTAGGTAGACTCCTGCTTGTTTTAAATATTTCAAAATAAAAAATAACATAAATTGGATTTTATATATCGTGCAGCTTGGCAATAAAGGCTTATGTGTTAGTGATTGATTTGATTGTTTAATTTAGGACGAAAGCAAAGCTACATTGGTAAGTAATTTTTAAAATGATGTTAATTTTTGCCAGTACCCCTTTGAGAGGTATTTAAGTCTCGGAATATCAGAATCTATTTTTGCCTGCGAGGTGATGGAAGGTACATTTTACACTCGGTTGGTCCTCCCATCAACATTCTCTACAGACCGGCACTGGTGCTCTGTCTTCGCAACTTTCATCATAGAATCTCTTTTTCTATCGCATTTTCTAGGTACGCATATCTTCCTTAACGACAACATTATCAAAGAAATTTCTCATTTTCCTTGTTTAATTAAACTCGTCAATCTTTTCAGAAGCTTTATTAGGTTCGTGAGAAAATTTCTTCACCGAGTGAGTTCTTAACCATGCAGTATCTTTGTACGAAATCCATACCTGATGTTTGCAAATACTTTGAGAGAAGGTATGTCATTGTGGTAATAATTGTCTCATACCGCCAATATTAATAGCTTGCGGAACATTTTTGTGGACAATCTTTCTATCGCATCATTCAACTAGAGAGGATAGTGCATGTCAAACATGATCATGGTTAACCAGCAGACCACCGGCCCATCGAGCTAGCGCCCAATCGCTGTCCAACTGTGGTGAAACAGAAGAAGCTCTTATTTTTACCAGTAAATCCTCATTTGAATTCATAACTTATTTACTTAGTAGTGGATTTTATTATTTGTTAACAAGACGATTCAGTTCAGATCCAATAGAATCACTCTTCAGTTATGTTCGACTTACAGAAGGTTCTAATGACATGACTGATGCAACAGCTGCTCACTATGCCATTATAAGAATACTTCACACTGCTATAATTATAGCTCCCAATTACGCCAATGTAACAAATGAGAAAGATCCAAGCCATATTTGTGCAAATATCCTTCTGAAGCATGCTAAAAGAGACATATCTAGTAGCAATGAAAACGTTGATGTCGACGTACCAAGTATTTTAAACATGCCTAATTCACAACTTTTAATAGATACCATTAAATCGCCATTACACCAGACCCTGACAGAAAACCATGAATCAGCTTCTGTTGCTTGGATGGAGACGTAGTCAGAACAATAGAAGAATTAATCAATGGTTGTAGCGAATGCCTTATAGACATATCAACTCTTACAAAGAGCTATAACGACATCTACATGATAATGGCTCTTTAAGATACCCTTCTAAAACATTTATATGCCTGATTTATGGTATAACAAAAATTATTGTTAATATAGTGCCCGTTTTACATACTTTCTCGGCACCTCTATGTACAATTTTCCAAATTTTACTAAATCCAACATTTGAAAGTGACTGTTTGAAGAACATAAATTAATTTTAGCCGATACAATATTAGAAAAGTTAGGAAAACCAGTTCTTAACAATATTGGAAATCACGATTCCAATGGGATATTTTGCTTCTCCGTAGATACATCTAGCAATTGGATTTCAGCTGCTACTACAGGGTGTGAGCTATTTATCATCTCCGCAGGAAAGAACGTTGTCTTTGAACATTTCTGCATTGAACAACCAGATGTCAGGAACCCTGAATCTCACAGTTATGATATTTGGAATGAATGCCAAAGAATACGCTTTGCCCAACAGTGCTGATACATCATAAATAGAAACGAGCTCTCTGGGATAGCTGAGCATCCAATCCTTGTTAGATTTATTATAACAGACTGTGAATCGGCAAAGTCAGACCTATCCAACGGCTGCAGCTTGTGGTAGACACACCTCTACGGACCCAGTGGAGAATGGGTCTAGTTCACGGATGCGACCCTACCCATGCGAGCCATGGTTTTTTTCTGCCTCCTCTTACCTAGGAGAAAATAGCGTTCCAACCTAGATCCTGTTCTCATCGGAATATATCCCTCTTACTATTCCTAAACCCTCTACCAACCCGCAACGGGCCAGCGTGGTAGAATATCGGCCAACAACCCCCAGTATACTTAATGAAACTGTCGATTCCTGAAAAATGTTCCCAGGTGGGTCAAGCGAGACGCTCGGAATCCCACACTGACGAAAAAACGTCAGTCGGCTCCATGGAATATGGGGGGAGCAAGAAATCGATTCAACGGAAAAAAGTAAGCTGCCACTATAAGATGACGGTAGCAACGTACAATACAAGATCTCTCTCAACCCAGGACAGAATGGAAGAACTGCAAGAAGAGTTGAAATCAATAAGGTGGAACATCCTCGGCATCAGTGAAACTCAGTGAAACTAGAAGAAGAGGAGAGAAATGCATTAACACTACCGGAAGGTCTCATACTATTCACCAAAGGAAAAGAAAACGCAACGGTAGGAGGTGTAGGACTACTAATACATAAAAGAAACACTCAAAATATAATAGAATTGAAGCCCATATCAGAAAGGGTTATATACGTAATACTTAGAATCACCAATAAATACAAAGTAAAAGTCATACTGTAACGTTTCGCCCAGCGGGAACGCGTTTTTCTGAATTAAAATTAATGCGCGCGTTCTCCCATAGCGATTTCTACGTTACTTATCAGAGTTTGAATCTTTAGAACGCCCGACCAGCGATAAAAATACGTCATCGAGGAAGCACAGGTATACCTATGCGCCGTTCTCCCACTTAGATTGCACAAAGCACGAAGAGGTGACATAAAAGCGGCTTCACGACCGATTCACGAGTCATTCCTTCCTGCATTCAAACTCAGCATTCATTCCAGTATCCACCCAGTCCCAAATCATCCCCAATCCTGTCCGTCCTGTCCGATTAAAGGAGAATTCTTCCCTCATACTTTGAAATCCTGCACCCTAAATTTACCTGTAGCTAAGTCGAACCGAAGACTCCAATCTAGGAGGCCGTGTTTCTAGCTAAAACCCAAACGAATCCCCGTCCCGAAAGCCAGTTCCTGGAAGCGACGACCTCTCCGAGGCCCGCTTCACTGGTTTGCCCTATCAATATTATAACCTGAAGCCAGCTTAAATTTTAGCCCAAGCTACGTCAACAATTATCTGTAACAATTCCCCGGAAGACATGTTGGAGACGAAGACTCGTACACGAGGCCGTTTCGCATGCTTCTCGTAATAATTAAGCCAGCTACTCAGCATAATTAAACCCGCCCTGGCCTTATCAGATTACATATTATTGAGGCCCGGCACATCGCTAATCTTAGAGGCCGTTTAAATTTGATTTAAATATTTGTTGACTACAGAGGTTTACTCACCAATCAACCAAGCTCCTACAGCATCCCCGGAGGGCAAGCGCTGTGGGAACGTTTCCCCGACGTCCGCTCCAGATTCGAAGCCGGGCCCCAGGTGGAATCCACCGTCGACTTCTCATTCTATGACACCCAGCACAAACACAACACCCAATTCACAGGGGTTTGCCAAATCTCCCGCACGACCCGGTGTTGTAAGTAAATAGCCCTGACATAGCCGAATTAACCTATATTTGCAGTTACACGTGCCTTTGACATTGTGGCTGAGATTGAAGCTTAACGATTGGTATCCCTGGGACTAATTTCGACGGCCACTGGCGTCCCGGCGTTCTACCAGGGCACAAATTGTAGGGCCTCCAAACGCACCGAAGTATGACGGGTTGCAGTGACGCCAGGTTTTCGCAACAGGACGTCTCGTATAACTACCAATTTTATTGTAAAATATTTATTTTGTTCTATTGGATAATGCCTATGTTTGTAAATAGATTTTGAACTATAATTAAACTGTCTAAAATTATCCTGGTGTTTGTTCACTAGTCTCATAGTGTATATCTGTCTGAACCAAATTAACTCCAACTGAGAGAGCTAACCGGATGGTGATTAATTAATTCAATAACCCTTATTAGCAGAACGGCAGAGTGTTACAATACAAGCATATGCGCCGACAACCAGTTATGAAGACCAAGCAGTAGAAGAATTCTATGAAGAAGTGACACAAGCCCTGGAAAATTAAAAAACACAATATAATATAGGTAATTGTAGGAGACTTAAACGCCAAACTTGGCCAAAAAGCAGAAAAGATAGAGAAGTATATAGGAGAACACGGCCTAGGAAAAGAAATAATAGAGAAACGATACTAATGAACTTCCTACAATAGAATGAGTACTACGCTATGAACACGTTTTATGAAAAGAAAGAAAACAGAAAATAGACATGGGTGAGCCCAAATGGAACTACAAACCAAATAGACTATGTACTATCCAAACACAGACATATTATAAAAGACTAGCAAACAGTGAGACAAATGTCTCATTTAATAAAACAAAAAAGACCGTTTTTCAAATAGAACAGCGTCCCGGACGGACCAGCGTCCCAGACGGACGGAAATCACGTGATTTCTCGAAAACCGGAAGTGTCACGTTACTGAAATTCGGTTCCTGACCTGACATGACCATTTCAAACATATAACTTTAATAACTTTTTTCTCTATCTCTTACGGTTTGGCTGCTGAAACAGCGTCCCGGACAAACAAAACAGAGTCCCGGACAGACAAGTCTATTAGATAAAGGATGTTTCTGTCCTAAATAAGTTCAACACCGGAAGCGATCATAGAATGGCAAGCGCTGTGTGCATAAACGTGAAGTACGAAAGACGAAAGTTATTACAAAAACCAAAAAATCAGATATACGTATACTAAAAAATTAAAGAAATGAGTACTCATTAGCAGTAAACCAACGACTCCGTACAACCCCTATCATAGACAGTGATACTATAGATGAAAAACAAAAGAAAATAACAAACATACTGGTAGACTCAGCTAGAGAAGTAGCAAAACAAACCAGACAAAAGAAAGACATTCTAACAAAAGAAACTAAGGAAATGTTTGAGAAAAGAAGAGAATTAGTAGGAACTGGTAAAGTAAATACAATAGAATACAGAGAAATGAATAAGAGTATCAGAAGACTGGTTAGAAAAGACAGAAGGAAGTACAATTACCAACAGGTAGAAAAAACAATAGAAGATAACTGTAACATGAAACTACTTCGTAAAAACTTTCTACACGGTAAAACAAAGAACTAAAATTAAAATTGGAAGCAAAGTAATTACAAATCGAACTGAAATCGTAAGAGAAATAGAGCAATTCTACAAAAAATTATATACATCTAAAATACCGGAACAACGTGAATTGCAAAAAGCACGCAAAGTTATGAATGTAAACTCGGAGGATACTCCAGGGATAAACATGGAAGAGATGGAATATGCTCTAACTCAGATGAAGAATAATAAGACGCCAGGCAACGATGGTGTTCTTACAGAAATGATTAAACTGGAAGGAAACGAAATACAAGAAGTATTACTAAATCTGTTAAATGACTGCTTAGAATAGGAGGACATACCAGAAAAGTGGAAAAACGCACAAACGGTGCTGCTCTATAAAAAATGAGATCGAGCCAACCCTGAAAATTACAGACCCATAACACTGTTATCCCAAATGTACAAACTATTGTCGAAGATACTTACAAACCGTTTAACAAGAAAGCTAGACGATTATCAAACAAAGGAGCAAGTGGGATTCAGGAAAGGATTTAGCACGCAAGACCATCTTCAAACTCTGAAAACGATAATAGAAAAAACAAACAAATACAACATGCCTTTGTGTTTAGCATTCATCGACTACAGAAAGGCATTCGACACTATTGAACAATGGGCAGTATTTCAAGGGTTAAGACATTGTAGAATAGATCATCGTTATACCGCATTAATAAAGATTATATGTAGTCTTGTTATTCTACCTTATAGCCCAGTCTTGAGAGTACAGCAACGTTAATTTTATTCCAACATCCAATGGTCACCCAGCTCGGCAACGACTAGTTAATTACGAAATAACTTCTACCTATCCATAGATTCAAATCGAAGACATGCTTATTGCAAGCCTGGTAACCTACCACCATTAATATAAACATTAGCCAAATGTAGAATACAGAATCTTATATTAACTTACATACATTATGTATTATTAACTTAAGATACCACCACAAAAGGTTTTGTAAAGATTTCATACGTTGGTTAAAATGCCAGAATAACCAATCTTTTCAGTGTCCTTGATGTCGTTACTCACAACTAATCATAAGGTCGTAAAACTTCTTAACTTTAATATAATATTTTTTTTAGAGTTAAAGTTAATAACATGACCGTAGGTGAAACTTTTCTAGCAGATGTTAGGAAAAACTTCTTCTTCTTCTTTGTCTTGCCCTTTTTGCCATTACAGCGTTGGGGCCTCTATCCATATATCCATCTCCTAAAGTTGTTCCTGCTTCTATCCATTTCTTTCACTTCTCTTAGGGTCTTCCCTCTTCTTGATGCTATTTCTGTTATTGTATCATCCCATGTCTTTCTAGGTCTTCCGCACGGTCGCCTTCCTTCTATTCTTGCTTCGTAGGCCTGTTTCGGTATTCTACTATTTTCCATCCGTACTACGTGCCCTAGCAATTTGAGTTGTTTATTTTCAATTGTGTGTACCAGGGGTTCCTGTTCCAGTTGTTCTCTGATAACCTGGTTTTTGATTCGATCTCGTCTCGTTTTTCCCTGTACTTTATGTAGGTATTTCATCTCTGAGGCTGTTACTTTTGATTTATGTTTATCTATCATTGTCCAGCTTTCCGACCCATAGTTGAGTGTTGGTATGTATATTGTTCTATATACCTAAGTGCATTTTCGTCTTTTTGCTTATTTCCCGCTTTCCAATGATCGCGTTGTTAATTGTGTAGAAAAGTTTACTTGTTTTGCTTATTCTATTTTGTATCTCTTTATCTATTTTCCCGTCATTTGATATTATTGTGCCTAAATATTCGTAACATTCAAAATTAAAAATAGTATTACCTACTTGACAAAAACTTTGGCTCTTGTTTCGTAAATTTGTTGTCTGGCATAAATTATTACTATTTTTGAAATTTAGATAATGATTTGAATCGGCTCAATTAATTTTCTAAATTTCACTTTTTAAAAATGGTCTCTGGGAATAAGAGGTGAAGGTACAAGTTGTGTTTGTTGTGTTTTGGTGCTCCGATATAAAAGTCTCACGCCGTATCTAGCTATCTAAAACGCAAGAATATTAGCTGCATTGGAAAAGGCCAAAGTGAAATTACTGCAGATGGTTGAGAAGAAACATTCTAAACCCGATTAGTGAGTAAACTTTAGTAATAATTAAGAGTAGTTGAGGTTAAGAAAACCATAAGTAAGGTTGAGAATTGCATGCAGTTAAGAAAAGAGACAAAGAAGAATAAATTAAAAATCTGTGCTAGAGCCACGCCGAAATTTTCAAGGTAGGTAACACACCATACGTAGAAGAATTTTAGTAGCACAGTTATTAAATTACTAAGCACGTAAAGAAGGGTAGATCCTCCGAGGCGTAGAGCCGGGTGACAACCTTAGCGTACGTGAAACAGAAGCAATATGGAAAAAATTTAAGGGATGTTCCAAGCAATCAGTGTTGAATCCAGGGGGGTGACCGGGGGGGAATTCCCCCCCGGGCAGTACAAAATTCACCCCCGGAAACATTGCCACTTCATATTCATGTTTTTTTCTATCTATAAAAGAATGGGTGGATTGCGCGGGAATAGGTAAAAATACCTTCCCAGACGTTTCATTTTCCCCCCCGGAGTAATGAGTCTGAATTCAACACTGCAAGCAATACAGAACAGGCTACAAGAAATGGATACGAAGTTGAAGCAAATATCTGCGGAATTGAATGTGACAAAGCAAGAAAATATACAACTACGTGAACAAGTTGCAAAACAGAAAGAAGACTCTTGTAGTACAGGGAGTAGTTGATTAAAAAGGGGAGGAAGAGAGAGAAACTACGGAAAAAATTATAACTGTGCTAATGAATATAGGGTTGGAGATCGACAAAGAGAAGGACTTCCAAGAAGTAAAAAGAATAGGTGCATATAAAACAGCGGGATCAAGACCTATAATAATCAAACTCGAGAAATATAATAAGAAAACGGAAATATTAAAAAATGCTAAGAATCTGAAAGGCACGGGGATTTGGATCAACGAGGACTATCGCAAAGAAATACAAGAAGAACGGAAGTAATTAATCCCACGAATGAAAGAGCCGAGACAAAAAGAGCACATGGCGCAAATAAAATACAATAAATTAATAATAAACAATGAAATGGGGTAGGAGACAGGGATTACATAAGACAGTAATTGGCAAATGCAGGAAAAGAGAAAAGCACTAACTACAAAAGATCAGTTAGTGAAAGATCTCCGAATGAAGACCCGCTAGTAGTACAATTAAAGAAGATAACAAAAACTAGCAGACAAGAAAACTAAATAGGAAAGATGAGGACGGGAAGAAAGGTAACGACAGAGGCAATGGACAAGGTAAGAAACTAAAAGGAAATGAAGGAAAAATTATTGAAGATAAAATGAGACATAATAAGAAAAATTCAAGGACGAAAAGCATAAAAGGCATTACTGAAATAAAAGATAGGGACATGGAACATCAAAAGTTTGAATGGCAAAGAAAAGGAATTGATTATGGAATTTGAAAAGGCAGGGCTAGAAATGTTAATAATACCAGAGACAAAAAAGAAAGGTAATGGACTAACAGAAATGAAAAATGGGAATTTACTAATATGGAGAGGTATAGACAACACGGAAAGAGCGCAAGCAGGAATTGGTTGTATTTTTCGCAAAGACATTAAAAATACGATAAACAAATAGGAAGCTGCATCAGAAAGAATTTTACTGATTGAACTAAAAGACCAAACACAGGTAGAAACGGTAATTGCAGTATATGGGCCAAACAAAGATGAGAAAGCTCAAAATAAAGATAATTTTTGGGAACAGCTACGTATAACGGTGGAAACAGCCAGAGGAAGGATATAGGTAGCTGGAGATATGAATGCACGAGTAGGAAAAGGAGATAATACATACAAAGTGATTGAGAAATTTGGGAAGAAGTACGGAATAATAATGAACGAAGACTGTTAGATTTTTGCACAGTACATAACCTAATCATTGCAAATTCCTATTACCAGCACAAAAACATACATAAATACACAAGAGCGGTACCAAGTAGAGGAGAGTATTCTGTAATAGATTACATAATTACAGAAAGAGAAAATAGAGCGATAATTAAAGATGTAGTGGTCAATAGAGGGTATGAATTGGGGACTGATCACTTTCTCGTAGTAGCCCAAATAAAACAGAAAAAGGGAAAAGAGAACTTACAGGAAGAAAAGAATGAAATAAAGAAGAGCAGAGAAACAATCAAGTCATACAAGTTAAAGGAGCAAGCAATAGCGAAAAGATATGAGGAAAATGTAGAGAGAGAGTAGGAAAGATCGAAGAAGAAATAGAAAATAAAGAAACGAAAGAAATATGGAATGCATTTAAACACATAGTTATAGAAGCAGCCAAATATATATGTGGAACATACAAGGAAAATAGATACAAGAAACAAACGACATGGTGGGCAGAAGAAATTAAACAGCAAGTAAGAATTAAGAAAACAAAGTGGCAAAAGTATCTGAACAACAGACTAGAAAAGAATTATGAAGAATACAAGGAGCAAAGAGTAAAAGTTAAAAACTTAAAAAGAGAATCTATACAAAAAATATTCTTCAAAGTTCTAAAAGGTCTCAGAAATAATAAGAAAGCATATATTATAGCAATTAAAAACGAAAAAAGAGACATATTAAGAAACGAAATAGAAGTTATGAAACGATGGAAAGACTACTTTCAGAAGCTGCTTGTAATGGAAATAGAGCAAGAAACAGAAACGATGCAAGAAGTAGAAGATGAAGCAATAAGTATAACAGAAGGAGCAAAAAAAGAAGAGAGTGAAATTGTAGTGGTAGTGATGGAATTACGACAGAGATGGTTAAAAGCATGGGAGAGAGTGGAATTCAGCTATTACTGAAAATATTTAATAGAGTTTAGACGGAGGAGAAGATACCGAATGAGTGGGAAATTGGATTATTACTACCGATATTCAAAAAGGGAGATGATGTGATGGATTGTAACAACTATAGAGGAGTAACCTTATTGAGTACCCTAATGAAACTGTTTGAAAAAAATTTTGAAAAAAGACTAAGAAAGGAAGTGGAACGGCGTTATTACAAGTACAGAGTGGGTTTAGGCAAGAGAAAAGCCCACAGGACCATGTGTTTACAATTAAAGAAATTATCAGCAGAATGAGGGCTAGGTCAAATACAGCCTACTTAGCTTTCATGGATATGGAGAAGGAGTTCGACCGGGTGCCGAGAAACAAAATATGGAAGGCTTGTACCGAAATACTAGAAATAAAGTAATAAGTAAGAATGCGGAGTCTGAAATATTCCACACACAAGAAGGGGTCAGACAACGGGACAGCTTAAGCCCATTGTTATTTATTATATTCATGGACCAATTAATTAGATTTGCTAAATTAAGAACAAAACCATTATATGTTAGGTACAGAAATCTCGAAAAGATAGATATCCCCGAGTGCGCCTTTGCAGACGATATAGCACTAATAACTGGGAGCGAGAAGGAATTAAAAGAAAACCTAAAAGTGTGGAATGAAATTTTAACAAACAATGGAATGAAGATGAATAAGTCCAAAACCAAAACAATGGTAATATCAGGGGAAAGAAAAGAAATCGAGTTATGGTAGATGAAGAACTCATAGAACAAGTAAGCAGTTTCCAATATTTAGGAGTAACCTTAGAAGAAACAGGAAATCAAGGAATAGAGGTGAACAGTAGGATTGAAAAAACTAACAAAGTTTACTATGCGCTAAGCAAAGGGATCATTAATAAGGGAGAAATCACAAGAGAAACAAAGATAAAGGTTTATAGAACAATATATAGACCAATACTCACGTATGGATGTGAATCATGGGTTCTTTCAGATAGAGAAAAAAGCAAAATTAGGGCAGCTGAGATGAAATATTTAAGGAGAGTTAAAGGGGTAACAAAAAAAGACAGAATCAGAAATGAGGAAATAAGAGAAGAACTAAATATCGAACTTGTAGAAGAATTCATTTAACGAAGGCAACTTGGATGGTGGAGGCATCTACAAAGGATGGAGAGCAGAACTCAAACCAAACAGATTTGGGAATCAAAAGCGACAGGTAAGAGGAAAAGGGGAAGACCAAAGCAAATGTGGGATGAAATAATTGGAAAGATACTAAAGAAGAAAGGAAAAACGTGGGCAGAGGCGAAAAGACTATAGTTCATTCAAATTCAAGATAGAGCAAAATCTGCAACCCAAGTTACAAATATCAGCGGTCAGTTGATTACTAATTTGATTTTATTAAAATTTAGATCAGAGAGATATGGCTTTGTTGCCGTCTTGATGAGTGTCAAAATCAAATTCGAGGTTAGCAGGTTAGGTTTTGCGTCAGTTCGTGTCAAAACTGACGCAAAACCTAACCTGCTAACCTCGAATTTGATTTTGACACTCATCAAGACGGCAACAAAGCCATATCTCTCTGATCTAAATTTTAATAAAATCATATTAGTAATCAACTTACTGCTGATATTTGTAATTTGGGTTGCAGATTTTGCTCTATCTTGAATTTGAATTAACTATAGCAGAAGATAACGAGTGTTCATAAACAGTCGTCATCCCAGTAGGTTTTGACTTCAGAAACGTATGTCTATTAAAATTGAGAAAAAATGCGCTATGACAGTATTCAATGACGTTTCATTGTGTTGCACGAATTAATCAAAGACATAACATTTTGTTTTTCAAAGCAACTGGGATGACGACTGTTTATGAACACCCGTTAGAATAAGCTGGAAAAAGTTTATACTGAATTGAGTTTTAGTTAAAGTAGAGGAAATATTAAATGTAATTAATACAATCCAGTTAAATGTACCTAAATGTATAAGTAATAGAATGTATTGAAATCCTTACACCCTTATGGGTAAATGAGGAAATGATTATATATATATATATATATAAAAATGGGCTCTGAAAATTAAATTAATCGTGACATTAAACATTAGCTCTTTAAGCATACCTATGCAACAAATATTGAAGTTATTTCAATCTAAAGTTTTGTGAAGAGTTAATGTAGGATTCATATGGCAGATTACATACGGAAATAGGAAAAAATCTAATGGCACAAACAATTCTATAATTATCTATAGCAATTACACTCTTAAAAGATACCGCTTGAAGGTTTGCAAATGCTTGAAAATGAAACTCATGGAATTTCAAAGGATTCAATAAAATAACTCATCAGTTCTTTGAAATGTTATCGAATTGCAGAGAAACTCATACTATCACTACTGTTATAGTGGTTTTTGTAGGTAGAATATATTACGTCATGTGTATTTTAATAGTTATTTAACAAACAAGCGTGTTAATGAGAGCGATCAATAATCGAGATATTTTAACGTGTTTGCTAGCGCTCACACGTTAATTGTTGAGATTATTAACCGCCGATTAACACACGAGTTAGTTACAATATTTTTAGTTGATTGTATTTTATTAAATTGGAGACAATTTTATTTTATTGCTTGACAAAAATTTGACACTTAAAAGTTTTGCCATTCATGGTAACTTTGATTTCCTACACTAATAAACATTACACACCAGGTGAATTAAGCATATGTTTATTGCGATCAATAATCGAGATATTTTAACGTGTTTGCTAGCGCTCACACGTTAATTGTTGAGATTATTAACCGCCGATTAACACACGAGTTAGTTACAATATTTTTCGTTGATTGTATCTTATTAAATTGGAGACAATTTTATTTTATTGCTTGACAAAAATTTGACACTTAAAAGTTTTGCCATTCATGGTAACTTTGATTTCCTACACTAATAAATATTACACACCAGGTGAATTAAGCATATTAGTCCATTTTCTAAACGCTAAAAACTCGCCAAAGTTCTAACTTCGTTGACTCAAAACCGATTTAAAAATTTTTTTTTTATTATTTAGGTAAAAGTTTATAGAAAAGTTCCCCATAGGTGAGAAGGTGTGCTTTTTATTTTTTCAATTGTTATGAACAAATAAGTGTTTTTTAATATACTCTTAATTAAAAAATTTATAACTATTTGATTTATTTAAACAATTGTCTGAAATTTGATAACATAAGGTTTTTGGGGTCGCAGTTACGAATCTGGCTTCAAAATGGGTCTAAAAACAAAATGGCGTCGAAGGTCTAATTTTTAATTTTATTTTTTAAAAATTTTTATTAGTAGTCTGGGGGGTTTTGGGGTTGCTGATTACGAATTTGACATTAAAACTTAACTAAAACAAAAAATGGCGGATCCAAAATGGCGGAAAGGGGTAATTTTTAAAAAAATTTCTGATACCTATACCTAGAAGTTTTTTGGGTCGCTCATCCGAAATTTTATGTTAAAATTTATCAAAAATGGAAAACGGTGTCTGAAAAATGGTGGAAACAAATGATAGAAGAGTTAAATGAGTTTTCAAGATATTATAATTTAATTGATTTATTAAGATTAACCCAAGATACATTTAAAAACAAAAAACAAAATTATTTAGCTTTATTTTCTTCTTCCTCTACTTTTTCCATTGACACTGCCGGTCGTGAATTAAGCCGCTGAGCCTAAAGGCGACTTTTCCTATACCCACAAGCTGGCCCGCAACTAGTTTTGTACCGGGTGGCCATAAATATCTGATATCACATTACCTTTGGAATCAACACCGCTTTATTAAAGTGATGAATCCAACTAAACTAAATGTCATTAATGTCATCACAACGAAATTCCTATCTGTCAAAAATGATTACAGATTGCAATAAGTTAGAACAGGAGATTTTTATAATCGAGTCGTAGGCTAAACTGCAGAATCCGGGGCACATTCTCCTCCTCTTATTGCATTTTATTACATTACATAGGTACCAATACTTATTGTAATTGCAATGTAATGCTAATCAACATTTATAAGTAGCTAATTCCATGGCTACCGGGATCTCAGATATTTATGGCCACCCGGTAGTTGCAAAAAATAATTTTTAAGATGTTTTGTGGATCTGGTTCTTGTGTCATTAGGATTGGAAAACACTTTCCTGTATCATATTTCAAACCCCAATCTTCCCTTGAAATATCTTGGTTTCCCAGCCACAACTGTGTTTGCAAATACACGTGTTTTAAATGTTGTTCTGCTGGATCCATCGTACGGCACAATTATGCCAAATTAACGCTACTTTTTTAGCAGACGCCTTAATAAAAGAATCAAACCCAAAATTCAAAATGTTTTTATTTAAAAAATATATGTATTGTATTGTCTGTAACCTCATTACCTTGCAGTATATGAATAATAAAAAACTTTCAATCACTTAAACATTTCTGTAAGAGTTTAAGCAGTTACCTTTCTTTCCACCATACATTGCAAGCATACATTTTATACCAAATTTTTTTTATATAAATTTTTGCAGTCTCTTGTAAATCACTGCTATTTTAAAATATTTTGACAAATTTATTCTTTCCTGAACATAGCCATTGCTTCATTTACTAGGACTTATCCATGTGGATCTTTAATAAGGTGCCGGTCCTATTCGTCTTGTTCATCCTTATTTATTTATTTATTTATTTATTTATTTATTTTTATGGAAAACTTACAGCTAGTATACATAAATATGTAGAATCAGCAATAACTAGTAGCCATTTTACAGTTTTCGCCTATAGTTAATGATATAATAATAATATTTGGCAACACAAGTTGCAGAAAAATAAAGAAAAGATATTAAACTTAAATTGTTAGGTACTCTATAAAACATACTAGCTTAAGAGCCAAAGAACTCTGATGATATTCGTTTTTTTTACAGAAGCAGAGTTTGTGAAGAACAAATCAAAATCATAATTTTTGTTTATTTTGTTAAATTTTTCGCTAGCTCTGTGGATGAAAGAATTTTGCCTATAGCTTGTTCGTACACTGGGCGTAGACAGAAGAATTGGATTTCTTGTTATGAATACTGGAGTACACAGAGATATTTTGCTTAATAATTGAGGACAATCTATGGAGCCGTTTGCAATATTCATTAAACAAGTAATATCAGTGACGTCCCTGCGTATTGAGAGAGGCAGAATATGATGTCGCTTACACCTTGACAAATAATCAGAATCTCTAACTCGACTTTTAAATTCGATAAGCGTAAAAACCTTTTTTGGATGTTTTCAATGCGGGAAATATAGATTTCGTATCGAGGATTCCATATTTGCGAGCAGTATTCGAGAAGGCTGCGTACATACGCACAGTAAAGAATTTTTATAGCCCAGTGCTTTTGATGCTTTTGAGACGATGTGATCAATGTGCCTGTCAAACAATAATTTTGAAACGTGGATTACACCTAAGTCTTTAATGAATTCAACTCTATTGATAAGTTGGCCTTTGAGATAGTAGTTAAAATTTAGAAAGTTTATTTTTCTAGTAAACGTTATACAGTAAGATTTCGACACATTAAGGTCAAGCTTATTATCGAGACAATATTGATCTAGCCTGAGTAAATCGCTTTGAAGGGCAGCTGCATCCGAGGCATTATCTATACGTTTTAAGATTTTCATATCGTCTGCAAATAATATAAATTTGGAGAAAAGAAAGCATTTTCCTATGTCCAAAATAAATAAAATAAAGAGTAAAGGGCCCATTAAAGACCCTTGCGGAACTCCTGAAGGGACAGTTGTCCACCCAGATGTGAAACCATTGAGTACTACTGCCTGAGAACGATTTTCAATGTACGACTTAAACCACCTGAAAAGATTTCCGTGAATACCGGCCCTATGAAGTTTATTGAGAAGGATAATGTGGTCTATCCTATCAAATGCCTTACTATAGTCCGTGAAGATTGTATCAACTTGGGCCGGAACTGCCATGTTCTCGGATATATACTCATTTGATACTAGCAGATTAGTTACTGTTGAACGCTGCTTAAGAAAGCCATGTTGTTCAGGACTAAATATTGGTTTCATCGCTGAATATATTTCAACATAAACGATTTTTTCGAATATTTTGGCAAAAATGCACAATTTTGATATGGGTCTATAATTTTCTATTCTGTTTCTAGAATCTTTTTTGTGAATGGGGGAGACGAAAGCCGATTTCCAAACTGAGGGCATGATGCCCTCTTTGGTGGATCTATCAAAGAGTATAAAAAGAGGAACGGACAGACTATCAGCACAATTGCGAATTAAAATTGGCGAAATGCCGTCGGGTCCAGCAGATTTGTTTGTATCAATAGATTTGAGTAGTTTTAGTACTCCATCCTGATTAATTTCAATATTGGAGATGCTAGTAGGACTTATCCTAGGAGGATAATCAACTTGGATGTTATTCGTTGAATTTGTCTCCAAATAGGTGGATTGAAAGTAGGTGGAAAATAAATTACATACGCCCTCCCCTGTTTGTGCCGATTGGTCGCCATACGTCATAACAGCTGGTATTGCATTCGTATTATTTTTACGTTTGATAAATGACCAAAATGCTTTAGGGTTCTCTGAGATAGAAATTTCGATGTTTGCAGTGTAAGACTTGTAACACTGGGATTCTAGACGTTTCGCTCGTTGTCTAAGTAGAGAAAAAGTTGCGTAATCGGACAAGTTACCATAGATTTTATATTTACGGAAGTATTTTAATTTTTCTTTCATCATTTTTTTCAGAGGGGAGGTATACCATGGAGGAAACTTATCATTAAACTGCAATTTGTGTTGAATATATTTATCGCGTAAATCTGAAATAGCAGAATTTAAAAAGTGTAGGGCATCGTCTATAGTTCCCGACGTCAAGTTACTTGCCCAATCGATGTTGTTTAAACTTTCATTAATTGCCGCATAATCACCTGAGTTGTAGAAGTATTTCATTCTACATTGCTTCTTCAAAGATGGTTGACTAATGAGATCGACTTCAATCGACAAGGCTTTGTGATGCGGGTCTTCCGATACTAATGGGTCACAACAACTACACACTTTCAAATATTCGTTAGAAAATATTAAATCTAAAATTCTGTCGTGCGCGTTTCTAATCCCATTAAACTGGTTAAAGGAGCAAAGATCAATTGTATCAAAAAAATTAGCTTGCGTTTCACCTGTTGAGTTAGAGTAAGTAAACATACCGGTGTCACTTTGCGGGGCCCAATTTATGTTCGGCAGATTAAAATCACCCATTAGGATAAACTTACTGGACGGACTAGATAAAAATACATCTTCAATATATTAAACTATATTCAAAAGGCATAATCTGCACCTTGATACCAAAACTTGCATGCTAAGATGCTACATTTTTCCCATCTTGCTGTATGGGGTCGAGTCCTGGACACTTAACGAAACAATAAAAAAAAAATCGAAGCCTTTGAAATGTGGTTATACCGGAGAATATTGCGGATATTATGGAAAGACCGTGTAATAAATATTAAAGTCCTAGAGAGAATGAAAAAAAAGTAAAGAGATCATGGACAACACCAAGATACGCAAATTCCAATACTTCGGACAAATAATGAGGAATGAGAATAAGTACATCCTACTACAATCTATTATACAAGGCAAGATATATGGCAAACGTGGACCAGGACGCAGAAGAATACCTGGTATGGGAAATCATCCAATGAGAATTGCAACCAATAAAGTGAAGATAGCCGTGTTGATCGCAAACATACGAAATCGGATAAGCACCTGAACAAGAAAAAGAAGATTCTTTCTTCTGTTAAAACATGCTGAAGTTGTGTTACATCCAGTTAAAGCATGTACAGAAAGAACATGCTCACTACAATTTATTGGGATGCGCAAATTGCAGGCTTTTAAAAGAAGATATTTTTTTATTTTCTTTATTTTTGGCAGGTTTAAAAAAATATATATCTTTATCAGCATGAAACTAAAGCTGTTAATATAAGTAATAGGTCTACATTCTCTGATACTACGACTATGTTTTTATTTGATGCATTGAGAGCTGTTGTAACTATTAACCGATCAGCATGACTTTCAGCTTGAGAGCAAGGATATTATTTGCAGCTAAAGTTTCTTTTAAAAAAATCAATAAAACGACATGAAAGACATTTGCCAGAATTTTTTCTTGATACAACTGTAGCGTACCGAGGTAATTGACTTAAAAACGCCTGTCGTGCAAGGGATGGTCATAAATCTACCCAAACTTGACACTAAGTGCAATTCTAAATCAACTGAAACTTGACATTAAGCGCAGTTCCAAATTTGTAAACGTCAGTGCTATCTAAAACGTGAGTGACGAATGATCTGTAAAAGTCAGTGCGACATATGCGAACAAAAAGTGTTAGAACCCAAAGGTGATTTGTGTCTCCATCAAACAATGCGGACTAACTCGTCAAAAACGTCAAAGTATAAATTCGGAAAACAGCAGGAAGGATGTCACAAGCGTAGGAGCACCCAGTAACAAAAGGAAGGGTTAGATAAATATCCTTGTGACCCAAATTCCAGGCAATGAAGAACCTTTGGTCACAATAGAGTCATAAATTCTTGAATATGAAAGAAGCCCGTGCAATTTTATTATCAGAAGTAGCATCCCAAACTTGTCTGTCACAATAGAGCGAAGAGTGCTATTGTATCCGGAAGAATGGACGGGGCTCCTGCCATTCAAACAGTGGTTATATAAACTGGAGTAGCGTAGTTTTGGGGATCAGTCGTCCCAGATCAGCGCGATCACCTCACGTATTTGTATTTTGTATTTGCATTTGTGTAATATTAACGAATGTGTACGTGTGTATTTTTGTTTATTTCTTTAAAGTTAAAATAAAGGAAGGTTATTGTTTTCGATAAACGTGGGTATTTTACTGAACTAAATTCTACAGTAAAAATTGCTACGCATCAAATAAATTGGTAAATAATAACTAAACAACTTTAAAAACCTGTTTCTTTCAAATCGAATATCTGGTGCAGTTTTCGGTTTTAGACGTCGGTCTCTTTCAACAGATTTTATTCTATGTTTCTGATAATCGACAAAAACACTTGTTTTTTCCATAATTACGTACAATAAAATTAATATATCTAAAATTGCACCATACTGTTGAACAAGTTGCCATTTGTTTTTATGTAATAACATTCCTCCGTCGGTCACAAACAGAAAAATCTTTTAATTCAGAAATATATTTTGGAAATTGTACAAAGAGGTCGTAGAAAACACATTTTTAGGCGTTGGAATTAATATGTATTCGTATGTTATATTTAAATGTATTTAATCTATCTAAATTTGAGTTAATTTAACAATTTAGAATTTTATTTGTATATAATGTTTATTAAATAATAATAATAATAATCGTACAGAATAAAAAAGTAACCTTTTAATGCTATATTTATAATTACTGTGTCCAAAATCCCTAGATATGAGGCAACGTGCGGAATTCAGAAATGAAGCTATTTTACCGCTTTAAAGAAGTTATTTTTCATTTTTGATCAATTTTAACATAAAATTTGAAATCAGCGACCCAAAAACCCCTATAGTATAGCTAAAAACTAAAGTCCGAATAAAAAAAAATAAGAATTTTTGCCATCTTGCATCCGCCATTTTTTATTTTAGTTGAGTTTTAATGTTAAATTCGTAATCAGCGACCCCAAAAACCCCTAGGCATCTAATAAAAATAAAAAAAAATAAAATAAAAAATTAGACCTTCGACGCCATTTTGTAGACGCCATTTTTGTTTTTAGACTAATTTTGAGGCCAGATTCGTAATATGTGAACCCAAAAACCGTATGTTATCGAATTTCAGGCAATGGTTTGAATAAATAAAGAAGTTATATTTTTTTTTAATTAAGAATATATTAAAAAACACTTATTTGTTAATAACAATTGAAAAAATAAAAAGCACACTTTCTCACCTATGGGGAATTTTTCTATAGACTTTTTCCGAAATAATAGAAAAAAAATGTTCAAAATCGGTTTTGAGTCAACGAAGTTAGAACTTTTTTCCTTTAGTAAATGGACTATATGTTTATTCACGAAAAGATGTTGAGCTCACAAGCATGTAGTGCGAGTGAATAAATGTTTAATTCACATGGCGTTTTTATTCAATTTTGACTAAATTTTCAATAATAAATTAAAAAATATTCAAATCAAGACATAAATTTGCCCATTCATCGTCGATTTGATCTAAATTTTAGTAATTATATTGCAATGACTCAATGCTTGAGATGCATATTTTATTTAATATTAGCCCTATTATTTTTTTTTCATATCAATTTTACTTTTTAACTAAAATATTACAATTGAGACTCTCATGGGGGGTTCGCCAATCTAGTTATCTATTAATTGAAATTCAAATTTTATTGTGCTTTTATGATTACTGATTGACATTAACTGTCAGCTTGACTTCCAAAATCGGTTAAACCAAGAATTGTTAAATATTCTTTATACTGACATATCCATTAACGAATTCACTAAAGTGAGTACTGTATTATGTTTATTTCACTCTTTCTTTTATTGTTTGTTATTAAAAATGCTTTTATATAAATAATTAAAACAAACCTGAATACTTCTCAAGCTTTCACTGCAAGTATCCAAATACTGCAGCTCCCAATGTCCACAGCTCCTGATGTTCACCGTCTGCAACGCCTACAGCTTATTCTTCCAATAGTCAAGGCTATGACGTTCCGCCATTCTTTAAACCACATCCAACCTGTCAAAAACCCCAACTGTCCGTAGAATCCCGTCCTGCTCCCTTCATCAATGTCACCGTCACGCCAATAGATTCCTGATAAGTTTCAGTATTATAGATGATCTCAAGCTAATCTTTTTTATTCCTCAGCTAGTACTCTGTATCCAGCAACACCCATAGAAACTGTCAAAATCAAGCAGCTACTCCTAACAACTTCCTTCTAAACCAGTGGTTCCCAAACTAATTTGGCCTACCGCCCCCTTTTCAGAAAAAAAATTACTCAGCGCCCCCTTGAAATCTACATTCTTTAAGCGAACAATCAGAAAGATATTGTAGTGGTAGCTTCTTGAGACTGATAATTCTCTATAAGAATATTTCTAGGTAGAAAATTATTTTGAAAGAATAAATTAATTAGCAATTAAACAGTACAAGGAAGGATTTATACATTAAAAGTACAACATAAATATTTGAGAATTGTTTAATAAATGATACATTAGCTACAGTTACTATTAAATTGCGAATAATTTATTAAAAAGGTTTGAGCATATAAGTTGATTTAGTTGAGATAGTTGTTTGGTAACATTAGAGCTTAGATTTTAATTTGTACGTATTAACTGACAATCAGAATAACTAAAGTGAAAGCCAAACACAAATGATTATCTGAAGAAGTCAATTAGGAAATGTTATAATAAAATATACCATATAGGAATTTTGTATAAATTATTGCTAGAGAAAATAATATTTTTAAAATAAACAAATCTTTTCTGAATTCTTAACCTGTATTTTGAGTAAAAGCAAATTTGAATAATAAAAGCCCTTTATTATAATGATATTTACTTTTTGGATGATGTATTTAAGAGTGTGATAAAGTAAAATTAAAGAAATGGACAATCAACAGACTGAATAAATAAAATAATAAATGGTAAGTAGAAGAATAAGAACATTTAATAATGATAGTCTTCATGGAATAAATACATCTGTAACTTGCATTTTGTGTGTTTATTTGGAAAATGATGTTACACTATGTTACACAGATGAAATATGTACCAATGGTTTTTCTATACTTTCTTATCTTCTCTTCCTTCTTTAAGCTTTCACTGCCCCCTTATTTTTATTCACCGCCCCCCAAATGCACCTGCGGCTACTATCGCCCCCCTGGATCGTTCCAGCGCCCCCCAAGGGGCGATATTGCCCACTTTGGGAATCACTGTTCTAAACGATTGACTTGTCTTCTATATAATCACCAACTTCAGCAACGAACATTAATTATATCTTACATGCACCAATAAATCCAAATCTATTCAAATATTATAGTCTTCTTGTTATTTGTATTTAATTAACTGTATTGCACAATCTCTTTACCGATTGTATGGTTTTATTAATTCAATATTACATTTTCATATATTTTCACCACGTAGATTTGTTATTAGCCTCATTATTTGTATTTCACCAAACAATCATACAAATAAAGGCATAATTTCAAACTTTTTATTATCAAAATGAGTTTTTTCCAAATCTATATACATTTATTTATGAGTTTGTTATTCTGACTGTCTAAACAAATTTTATATATCTGGTAGTTACAATTATTCCTGCCCTCTTAAAAATATAAAAGGTCCTAATTATTACATGCTACAATTCCTTATTATTAAAGCAAGCATACTTGTCAAATATTACCTACCTTGGTTTATACTTTTATCATGGATGAACTCATCCATCAAAATTAAATACTCAATTTCTATTTAATTATCAAATTACATTACTAATTGTCTCAATTTTAATATTCATAGTTCATTTTAAATTTAACACCCAATCTTATTTAAAACCTCTCAAAATTTGATTGTATTAATCTTCCAAATTTATCATATTTTTATTATTATTTAATAACTACCCTATTTGTATCATAACAATATATTACACATTACAATGAGAAAGAATAATTGATTGTAAATATTTGTAGAAATAATAAAAATATGTTAGTCTTTATTGGAACCTTTTTAATTGACTAGTGAATTAAGACACTTTTCTTGTGAATCATAGACTGTTGATGAAGGTTGTTATGGAGTTAATAATGTTACTTTAAACTGTCAAAATTGAATAAAATTATTTATTAATATAAAATCATCCATTAATAGGAGTCATTAATAAACTATTTTAGAAAATAAAAAAATCATGCATTAATAAGGGCTATTAATGAACGATTTTGTATCCATTAACGAAACCCATAAATAAACAATCAACAAAAAAAGTTATTATTTTTACTTTTCTTCTCGCTTTTACCTGCAGTGTTTGGTATTTATATTTATTTATGTATTTATTTATTTATTTATACAAATAATACCCAAACAGGATAAAAATCCCAACAAAGGATACACTAATTAACTTAAGTAGAAGCTATACTATAAATAACAAATTATCGAAAATTATACCTATTATTATTAATTAATTAAACGACAATAAGACAAAAAAATAAATGGAACGTATGATAAAAAATTATAGTGTTAAATATAATAATAACAAATCAACAGTAAATTTATATACTAATTTTAAGTATTTCTTTCTGAAACTATCTTACACTTGATTTTATTTTTGAATTGACTTCTGTTTAACGCAAATAAATCAATATCCTAATTAATTTTTTGATGTCAAGCTAGTGTAGGTGATTGTTTATCTTTTTCTAGCACGTCTTTCTTCTCCTGTTATTTATTTTATTCTTAGTCTTTGTGAGGCATCAGTTGCCTTGGCTATTAGCCCCTATAAATAGTTCCCACACTTTCCTAAATTAGACAGAAAAGTTTAGCTTGCTGTAGGAAGTGCATGATAACAGC